>JAZHYW010012469.1:0-179532 GCA_037355805.1 Ixodes ricinus
AAGTGCCTCCGCTATGCATGGTTCCAGTGCCAGCGGCATGCAGGGCGAGAATGCCGGCACCTACAAGTCGCAAAGCCACAAAAGAGGACCTCCAAACTCCAGTAGAGACATATTATAGGTGCAAATCAACCAAGCACATTTCGAGTGCTTGCTCTAAGAGCGGTGCGGTCTGTTTGCAGTGCAAAAAGGTCGGGCCCATTCTGCGCGTCTGCCGTTTTTTGCGAGGAAACGAAACACCGCGAAGGAAGAAGGAACTGCTCATGTCGTTTAAGTGGAAGAGGAGCAGAAAACGTTGCCGTAAAAAGCAAGACGGCAGCATCAGATAAACCGCTCAAGCTTAGGGCACCCTGGCGTTGCAGGTCTGGTCAGCGCCGCTGGGCGAGCACGATGGCCCGTTAGAGGTCGCGCTCTCCGAGTTGGTTGACGCGCGCGATGCGTTCGGCGTGCGCCCTCTCCCCAACTTCTTGGTCACATGCTGCTCTTTCCGCAGCTGCTCGGTTAGCTCCAGCTTCTCAAAACGTCCTGCATCTCCACCAGCCGAGCCCTGAGCTAGAAAAAGGAGCTCAAGCGACAGATCGAGAAGATGCAGGACGTCTTTGACAAGCGGGAGCGTAGTACAGAACTGTCCGTTGATAATGCAGCTTGAATCCGGAGCGGCGGTTTTCATGATTTAAAGGCAGCAGTACCGCAAGAAGTTCGGTCAAACGAATTTGGGACAAACCTCACTTTGGTTGCGGACGTGCACCGAGAAAACGTTAAAGCCCTGCGGAATTATTGACGTCGAGGTGTTGCATAACGAGCAGACAAAAGTTCTGCCTTATATGTGCTAGACCAGTCCGGTTCAGCCCTACTTTGGCCAGAGTGGCTGCAACAGATACGGTTGAGACTGGAAGCAAGTGACTGGTTTGAAGAAGCCTCACGGAAGCAAGCAAGGGCAGTCAGTACTCCATGTTACAGGTTGCAGGAGATTTTGCGCAAGTATCAGGAAGTCTTCAAAGATGAATTGAGAAAGATTTCGAGAGAAGATGCAAGGCGGGTTTTGAAAAGGAAACCAGCCCAAGTTCTTGAAAGCTAGAAGCGTTGCCTTTGCGTTAGTGCAGGCAGTGGGGAAATAACTGACAAATCTAGAGGCCCTGGTCGTCATCAGACCTACAACTAGCAGCGAGTTCGCTACTCCACTTGTTTAAGTGCCCAAGAAGCATGGCTCTACAAGGTTGTGTGGGGATTATAAAACCACACTGCACCCGGTCTTGGACGTCGAGCGCTACCCGTTGCCATAGATGGATCAACTCTTCTTAGTACTGGATGGTGGTCAGAGACTTTCCAAGATTGCCCTTAACGGAGCTTAGAAACAAATGCCTGCGGAAGGGCATCAGCTGAAAGCATTCCTGGCAGGTGTGAAAAACTACGGCAAGTTCGTGCCACAACTTGCTAAAATTGTGGCACCTCTCTACAGGGTACTTCGCCAAGATGTTCAGTGGCCTTGGGACCAGGAGTGTGAAGAGGCATTCCAGAAAGTCAAGGAGCTTCTTGACTTTTGGAGGGTGTCTGCGACTGATGGCCCAAAGGCACCATTGCAGCTGGCATATGATGCATCGTCCTGTGGCGTGGGGACAGTCTTGTCTCACATTTGGGAAGATGGAACTGCTCGGCCAGTGGCATCCGCATCTTGTACCCTCACTTCAGCCGAAAAGGGATAGAGTCAACTGGAGAAAGAAGCCTTGACTTTGCTCTTTGGAGTGAAAAAGATCCATTTTACCTGTATGGTCGCTGTGGCAGTCCACAAACCGCTTCATACCACTTTTGCGGTGAAGACTGGGGTTCCGGCCCCGGCAGCAGCTAGACTGCAAAGGTGTGCAGTGACACTTCGGAGTACAAGCATCGCTTGGTGTTTAAACGTTCAGCAGAAAATGCAAAAGCAGACTTTTTTTTCTTCAAACTACCGGTGAACACGTTCAAAGAGGAACCAGAGGAGGAGAATACGTTTTGTTTGCAGCGTTTTCTCTCCTTGCCAGTAAGCTGTCAATTCATTCCAAGACAGACGGCGCGGCACCTTCTGCTTTGTGGGTTGTTGAAATACGTGTTGAAGGGCTGGCCATCTTACGTGTCAGAAAAATCGCTGAAGCCGATCTTCCAGCGCAGCACTGACCTGTCGGCACACCAAGGCTTCCTCATTTTGGAACTGAGAGTTGTAGTGACGGAAACGTTACGAAGTTTGCCGCTAGAAGAGATCCACGAAGGTCACGCAGGTGTTTTACGTGCCAAAAACTAGCCAGAAGTTACTTCTGATGACCGTCAGTGAACAGTGATCTTGAAATCCACGTGAAAGCATCTGAACAGTGTCAACAGCAGCGAAACCGGCCAACTGAAGCACCGTTGCATCCTTCTGTATTGCCTACGAAGCCATGGAAGCGTGTCCACACCGACTACGCTGGACCTATCGGATAAGAAATGATTTTGGTAGTAGTGGACGCTCACTGAAAGTGGCCTGAGGTTTTTTGAAATATTCAGTCAGCAACATCGTGCAGCACGGTGGAAAAGCTGCAAGAACTGTTTTCACGCTTTGAAAGTCTGGAGACATCGTTTTCGGAAAATGGCACCCAGCCCACGTCGCACATGCTCGAAGATTTTCGAAGAGTATTGAAACGCGCCACGTGCTCACAGCACCGTAATACCCAAGCAGTAACGGGTTAGCAGAAACATTCGTGCAAACACTCAAGACAGCTTTGCGCGAGGGAGTGACCTCCAAGTCCATGCGACATACTGAAGTTTCTACTAAGTTTCGGAACATACTACATTCAACAACTGGAGAGCCACCAGCTGTATTGCTGCTGAGAAAGTGTCTGCGTACAAGGTTGGATGCTGTCAAGCCGTCCGTGGAAGTCAACGTAGCCAGACATCAGTCCCATCAGATGACGCAAAGAAGGCTCAGAACGCGGGAGTTACAGGTTCGCGATCAAGTTCGCGTGTTGAATTGCCAAACGGGAAACAAATGGTTGTGGCTACCATCCTCTCGAGGAGCGGGCTCGTCTCCTACAAAGTGCCGGTGTAGTAGGACTATCACTGTCAATTGGCGTCATCACCAAGACCACATTTGGCCCGATGCTGACCAAGACGAAGAAACACCATTTCCTGTGCAGGAAGGCAAAGTTTATGTTTTACTTCGGCCTTCGGAGCTACCAAGCACAGTTCAACCAGCAATAAGATCAAGCACACAGGCTTCTGGCTACACGGGAGTGCAAGCAGCCGTGACACCAGTACGTCGGTACCTAGCAAAAATGCACCTTCTTCTGGCGTGCTATTCGCCGCAGGTGTGAACTGGAACTCGGGGCAAGCACCACAATTATTTATGGAGGAAATGTGGTGTTTGGCTCAAGTACATGTGTGCATGGTAACTTTGGGGGCTCAGTTCTTGAACGTTAGCCATGCTATGCCATGCTGCTGAATAGGTTGTCTCGAGGAAGTCGCACACATGTCGATGCTGCTATGAAGTAATAATTCAGCTTTTACAGCATTCGTGACTCGTTAATCCGACACTACAACTCCTTTATATGAAAAGATCACGTAAAGTAAAAGTTGATTACCAGGTTCTATGTTACACTAATTAAAAACTGTATTTTTTCATCTGTTTATTTTATTTTAAGTAGTTATACTACTTTAGTCGAGATTGAGATTTTTTATTGCAGCCGGATTCATGCAGAGGTACAAATACGTAGCCTTGTTAACCAAGACCTTCACTTGCTTGAAACATTTGGCGGCAATGAAAATTTTAACGCTAATAACCACCATTCGGTTTACAAAAAAAATATATAGAGCTACATCGATAAACTTAATTTTTGACAGCTTTTATTTTTTACAATCTTCTCAGCCAAATCAGTTCAAGGCAACCGCGGGTGGCAAGTGCAGCGTGCAGAAAACTTTGACCAGCTCTCCAAAGACCACACATTACAATCTGGGGACGGTGAGTTTTTTCTCATTTTTTACAAGTTACTTTCAAAGCACAACACAAAATAAGTGGTACCTTAAAAAGTGTACTGACTCATGCTTCTCCCAAATTAGCACAGATAATTATTTGCTTTTTCGTATATTTTTATTGGCAGTGCACTTTTTGTACATAAACCCAGGAATGTACTGTACGTAGCGAGTCACTAGTATCGAATTACTTCTAACTGGTTACTTTTGTCGGTAAAGAGTAACACATTTAGTTACTTCTTTAGAAAAGGAAGAAGTGACGTACATCGTTATCTTTAAGGCCAAGTAAGGAGTAACGGTATTTTGTGACTTTCGAGGAGTAACGTGAACAGCAACGTTTAAACAGCCTCGTTTTAATTCTGACCTGAGTATGCGTCTATTGCAACAAAGGCTGATGGGAACCGAAATACAACTAAACAGTATGACAGTATAGCAGTGTTAATCGCTGAACACGTCAGTCGAACTCTACGGTTGGGAACGTGCTTCACACAGTGAACACAGTAAGTTTCGTTGGCTGAACCTTCTAGAATCGTGTACAGACCAAATGTAATCCCGGAGGTTGCCAGAGCAGGAAGGCACAGAAACCATTGTAAACTTCTAACTTCAGAAGCAGGGAGAACAGAGAGAGGGAATGCCTGATTTACCAGCTCCTGAAGCACAACACTGCCGTTCCTTTAAGCGCGTCAGTAGAACGACTCGTCAGCGTCGCCGGAGATGTATTCTCAATGAAGCGGTGAAACATAACTGATGAAAACTCTGAGAGGCAGCTACGGCTTCAGTGCAACGACTACTGAAGAAAAAAATAAACCCTGAAACGAAAACATGCGTATTTATCGTCAATGTAACTGGAAAAGTAACTCCCTACTTTTGAGGTAAAGTAACGCGTTACTTTGGAAAATCGGTAAGGAGCAACGTATCAAGTTACTTCTTGAGCGAGTAACGAGCAACAGTAGTTTCTTACTTTTTTGGAGTAACATGTACATGTCCGCATATAACACCGTTGCTCATCTATGCAATTTACGAGGAAATATATAAGGGTCAGAAGTTGCAGGAGTATTAATCGACAAAGACAACACAAATTTCACTTAACTTGATATTTGTTTTTAACGGGATCATTTTGGGATACTGTTCTACAATTTTAAACTTGATTACTTCCTTTGGTATCCCGTTAATACGTTAAGTCAGCAAATACAAGCACAATTTAATTAAGACAATAATGACAAAATATGCATATTTGTGTCTATGTGTATTTGCATTATTAGCCAACATGAGCATAAAACTACAAATTGATCAGTGTAAATTCGGTAAATAAAACTCAAAAAGCCAGGGGACCGAGTCAACTTACATAAAATCTGATCAATCTGGATACTTTTTTGCATTTTAGAGCTTCTCATAACATACTTCTGGCTATGTATGTCGCCTCGAATGTAGTAAATTTCCTGATAAATCTAGCAGAAAATTGACGTCACGTGACCTATCCACCAGTTCGGGTACCCTGCTATATTTGGCGGAAAATTGATCAATTCAGTTACCAGGCTATATTTAGCGGAAAATTTACGTCATGTGGAATATGCACCTATTCAGTTTTCTCGGTAAATTGAGCGAGAAATTATATCGCATTCATAGAGAGTCACCCCTGTGGTTTTACAAATTGGCCTCCACCATCAATATTTTTTGCCGCTTAACTATTTATTTGAATGAGGTATTACTAACCAAAAGATGAGGTTCAAAATCTGAGTGGAATTTATTATTTACTAACTGTGTTAGAACGTCTTCGATTGGCTTGAAGAATTACTTATACTTTCCCTAGTTCACCTCGGCCCTAAGCGTTTCAAATGCTGATATATGTCCAATCATAGAGGCTCATTTTAAATTCACACTGCTGCAAAATGTCAAGGTAGAAACGACGACAAAAACCCACCTCTCTAGGCACCGCCACAACCTAGCCTTATATTTTTTAACTTGCATTTTCGTTTTGTCTTCAGTCCCAAGATCAGAAAATTTGCGCGATTTGCTTCAAACTTGCTTATTTGGCACTTGAGCACACAAGAAATCACAGGAAAAAAAAGTTATTTCAAACAAAGAAGGAAAGTTGTTAAACTTGGCTGTCCCCGATTGGCTCCTGTGGGACTCAGTGCGTATAAAAGGCAACAAAACAGTAGCGGTTCTGGAGGCAAAGAAATACGCCACACTTCAGGCATTTCACCCTTGATTTGCCCGTGCAACCTGGATTCCTACACCTCATATGTGATCCAAGCCTTTGGTGCTTTGATAAGTGTCCTGTCATGTCGTATCTGACGTCATCTAGAGGAAGCGGAATGATTTTGCTCCTCTGCCACCCAGTGTGTGTAGTCTCTTCCTTATTGCTCTCCTCTTCCTGCTCTCGAAGTCTCTTGGATCCCCGCATTTCTGCTTGAATGAGCGAAATTGCAATGTTCATTTTGAAGTCAAGAAGATCTAGTCTCTGCTGTTTTGGAATGTCAGCTCGTTCACAGTCTCTCTTGTACTCGATCCAACCGTTACAACAGGCCATGTCTAAAAAGTGGGCAAAGACGCTGACAGTCCATTTCTTTGTTCGCAAAGAGATCCGATAGTAGGAGACAAACCTGTCAATCAAATCAACTCCGCCCATGTACCCGTTGTACCTTGCAACTGCATCGGGTTGCTTCACTTTTCTTTTCTTCTTTTCATTTTTCGGCCACCTCTCGCAGCTTCCTTCGGGCTCTGTACCAAATGCAGTGGATAGGACCAAGACAGATTTGTTGTCTTTCCACTTCACAATGCACATTTTGTCGTCACTTCGCACTTTACAGTGTGACTCACCCCGCTGCACTGACCGGTCCGGCGGCATTGTCCCCGCAATGCCACGAGCACGGTTGGCCATCACTGTGCCGGTCATAAAAAAATGTTTTCAATGAGGTGCTCAGCTATCTTCAGGCCCGTGAAATACCTTGTCAGTGAAAGCGAAAGTCTCTCGGTCCCTCCCTAATATTTCCAGAAGCTTCTTGACGACGCTTCCCCCAAGTCCGAACTCTCGCATGTCATCATCAGACACTATGCCCTTGCCAACATAGATGAAAAAGTCCAGAACCAAGCCATCCGGAGATGCCAATATAAAATTTTTAAGGCCAACAGGATTTGGCTTGGAAGGCACACACTGCCGCACGGGACATCTCCCTGAAAACGGAATCATCTGCTCATCGATTGATAGTTCACGAGATCGGGGCAGCTCCAAGCAGGCATTTCTGAACGAGTTCACAATAGGCTCTACTAGAAAGAGCCTATTTTCTTCCTTTTGTTTTGTGGTTACCGACACCTTGTCAACAAAGTGAATGTTGCTTCTCAGTTCAAAGCACCTGTTTCTTGACATTGCTAGTGCAATTAGGTCAACACCTAGCACTTGGGACCAGTAGAGCCGCACTCTTGGGAGCTTGAGTACACCCATGGCAATGGGGATACCAACAAACATCTTCAATTCTCTTGAATCCGTTTGAATCGACCTCCTCCTTTTTCCTGAACAGAATGGAGGTTTGTCTGGTATGCTAATTCCTCCCAGAAGTCCTCTTGAAAGTATCTAAAAAAATATTTCAATGGTGTTTCTGGCTCTTGGCGCGCCTGGCTGCTTGGTACTTCCTCTTCTCTGACGGTAATGCCGGAAAATCTGATTTCAAAAATAAGAAGTGGGTTTCAGTGCACGGAGCCTCTTCAGTTCACTGGACACACGCGTAGAAAAAATACTAAAAGATACATACGCTTTGCTCCTTTACCTTGGCGGAGTCATTGCTGGTGGCCTTTGGTCACTTTGATCGTCTTGGCTGTCGTCATTCTCATCACTCTCAGGTTCTGTACCTCCACGGCCGTCCACACCATTGGTAAGAGCATCGGTGTCCTCTGAGTCCGTAAGATCAGCGTCACTTTCTTGAAGAAGGGCCTGAATTTCTTCGTCAGTCAGGTACGGTGCTGAAAGCAATCAAGTGGTACTTAGGACCCACAGTACCCGATTGGGGACATCAAATCTAAACCACGTTTAGCAGCAAATAACAACACAAATTTCACACTAAACTCTTCTCAGATAGTGTTCTGACCTTTCAAAAGGACTGCGACACTCTATAAGTAACGTTCTAGTGCATATTGCTTGAGAAAAAACAAATTACTCACCACGAGGACGACGGCGCGCGGTTTCCATGGAAGATGCCATCTTGCAACGCGCTGTGCGGAGCTCCAGAGCCGTATATTGGGAGAGTTTGGCCAGTGGGTGCGGCAATGAAGGCGCCGGAGAGGAGAAAAGTAAACGAAAAAGAGGAGAGCGCCAAAGCAGCGAGAGAGAAAGAAGGGAGCAGAAGGAGACGACCGCCGTTTTGACGCAACGCTGTCGGAGAAGAGCACTGCTGAGGCTACGCGTCGTCTGCTGCGGGCCGACTTCTTTTTCGCCTGAATAAAAGTTTGTGGCCATACGTCGAGAAAACTTCAAGAAAGGATATACTATTATTCCTCGGTGGGTTATAAACCTAATGTTTATAACCCACCGAGGAATAATAGTATATCCTTTTCTTGCCAGAGCCAGCGATATAAAAGGAAATAATCAAGATTTAGATGGCGATCCAATGCATTCTGCCGGGAGAATGATCGAAGATGGCGGCCCTCCCCACTCAGCTGGGAGCAGCCGGGAGTTCACGCGCATGCGCTCATGCCTCTCGCTCTGCGCCGCGTGCTGATTGGCTCGCTCGGAGGAGAGCGTCACGGCGGCGAGATCATAGACTTATCAAACTCACCCCATATACGGCTCTGCGGAGCTTCGGCTGGACAAGTGGCGCCATCTCACGGAGCGTGCATAAAGTAAATGCTTGCAGAGGCGGGAAATTTAAATTTGAAGTGGAGACTCCCATTTGGTGACCAACTTCACGCGCTTAAACCACTGGCCCCGAATGGGGTCACAGGGACTGAGGAGGTTCACTATGTTGCAAATCTTGATCGATAACCGATAAACACTAAAGTAGATTCTTTGCAACGTCAGTTTCAGTATACTGTAATGTTCGTAACATTTTGAAGTGAGGTCGGCACGAGTAAGTTATTTCACTTAAAACGTTTTTTTTTGTTTTTTTTTGTCGGTGGAGTATTTTAAGAATGGCAGCTAGAAATCCTTTCTACGGCACGAGTAACTACGAAGTTACGTTGTTTTTATGACGTGATGCATGCTAAGGTGTAGAGCTTTTTCCTAGTTGTAATACACCAACAACAAGTCACGAAACATTTAAATATATACCTTAATCGCGCGAATTAAGTCGAAATACACAGAATGTACATCATGTTTTGAGCTGCACTGAATATATTTTTATGTGCTTTCTGAGGTCGGGAGCCACGTTCAATTCCGACAAATTTAGGAGACAATTTCTACACCTAAATTGTAGCGGAGGATCGAAATTAGTGTATTATTATAGGAGAATTAAAGTTTCCCTGCTAAATTTACAGGAACCTAACTCATCTGAATTTAGTGTGTTACAGTTTAGCTTAATACTTTTACGTTACACTTCCGTGTCACACTGCCGCCTTACACTTTTGCTGGACATTTGTTTAAATAACCCTCAGCTTCTACAGGTCTGACAAGATAAACACTGATTGATCAAATATTTCGAAATAAATACTAGACTGCATATATTTACCCGACTCAGAGATTTACCGTGCTTCGCAAGCTTAGCCCCATCATAAGATGGTCTGTTGTTGGCATGATTTGTGCTGTTTTTGTGCCTACCTGTCGAACTGCGTGTTCGAGCTTTGACTCTCCCATCGTAGCCCAGCCTGGGAAGACATCCTAGGGGCTGATGTGGCCAGTTGAGCTATGACTAATCGGAAATTACTAAATATTCGGGTAACCGTGAGGCAGCGCTAAGTTTGAGGAAAAGTGTACCTTACTTTGTGCGGTTGTTGCTTATAGGCAATGCAATTGTATTTCCCATCAGGCTACTACCTGTTGTTCAGAGGCACGGGCGACATAACAAATTCGGCCGTTTTGAAGCTTCGAGAACCTCGCTTCCGGTGCGCATCTTTCTGGTTTTTCATCTCCAAGAGCACAAGCGGATGCACCATTTATGTCGGAGACAAGGTCTTGAGCAACGCTACAAAAAGCTGGAGTCTGTACTTCTTCGATTTGAGCTGGGGAGTGGAGGATGGGGTAAGTGCGCCTCTAGGTTTGAAGCTGCACTTGCCCACGCCAGGAATCTTGCAGTGGCTGGTACTGAGATCGTGTTGTAATGTTCAGTCACTCACCAAACTTACGCAAAACACGCTAGCGGTCCTTTTTTATGGGAACGTTTTTCCGGCGGCAGCCGAGCAACGGCCTCATGACGTTGCGCTCAACAAGTTGTCCCAAAGATCTACGTCAACAGGCGATTATTCAGCTTGCAACGCGATAGTTTCACCATGAACAAAGTTTGTGTGTTCCTTAAAGATGTGGCGAATACTGAAGTTACAACATATGTGTTTGGTTCTGAGCAAAAAAGCTATAGTGAGAAAAAATAAACGATGTTCAAGAAACATACAATAATATTTAATGCAGTATAACAACATATATGTTGCTTACCTACGTTCAATTATGTTTATGGGACAAATTATATAACAAATGTTTTTCTTTTTAGTAAAAAGCTAGAGTAAATTAGAACACATAACTTAGCTTTGAAACCAAGTCTAATGGGTAAATAAATCTCAAATTTATAGTATGTGAACCAAAACACTCCGGCATCTTCCTTGCTGTGAAACATAAAGTTCAACATATCTCGTCCGGTTAAGAGTTTTTTTTGTTTTTTGTCGCCTCACATTTGAATTTTGACGTAAAAAAAAAACTACGCTAATTTGAAGAGGCAGTTGAATAAGATGCTTATCCTCTCTTAGCAGTCCATGTTTCCTTGTTCCTGTTTTTGAGTTTTACACATATATAATTTATGCGCATTTTATTTATTTCTGTTGTTTTAGATTTTCTGATGTTGTGCCACATTACAAATGACGATAAAAATAACATTTTTAGCGTTCGCCTATACATAAAACCGCCATCTTAACTCGAGTTCAGCTCTACATTAGGACAAGGTCTAAGCTGTGTTGCGCTTTTATTTGTCAGTGTAAAAATGTCTATTGCCAACTCTTCTCCCAACAGATGACAATACGCGCGATCTCTGGAACTGACGAGACTGCCTTCGTCGCCATCGATGACATTGAGGTTGACGAGCTCGAGTGCAGTAAGCTTCGTGAGTCACTATTTCATTTAAACGTGAGGGGTCCTGGGCACTAGACGATGGAAATTTCTCGAGTGCTAGCCGTTTCAGTGAAATTAGATCGTGTTCTGGTCTGTTGAGAAAAAAACTGCGCGTCACCGAACACCCATTCTTCTCCCGAATATATCACTATTGGCTGCGATCAGAAGCCAAATTTTAATAACTTCTGTTCTTATCAAATGTTATTGCTTTTTAAAGTAAACATTTCAAAAGTTTTAAGTGATCTTGAAAAATCATCAATAAAAGAATGATGACCGACAGGAACCGCAAATATACGAGGATAAGTGACAAACTTGTCGCGGAACCTCCTTATTTTTTTTAGTTGAAAAAGCCTATACGGTATTTATATCCTTTAAATCGGAGATGCCAAAGTTTGGAAACCAGATGCCGAAGTTATGAAAGTTCGGCATGTGGTCCATACCACTAGCGCTGAATTTCGGCGGACACTGCGCTCAGCGATGCATAGATATGCTTGGTGCGTGATAAATACCGTTCCGCCATTTTTATTGAATACTCGGTATGTAAGCTCACTTTAATCGAACAGTATTGCAGTTCAGTGAGAGTTCATCTTCACTGTTCTTTTGTGAATTGAAATAGCCGACTTACACAGAATTGCATGTTTCCACTTCCCCGTAAGACAGGCTTAGTTCTACGTCCTATAATAAAAAATGATGTCTACTTTCTTTTGCTACTAATGACTTCGCCAAACTCTTCTGGGGTTATTTAAACATTCCTAACTGGGTGCATAGTCACAGGCTTTACCGAGTGGTGAGCTATGTTTAAAATCAGTCATAAATCTAGTGTGAACCAGGAACATCCACGGGAAAAAACTGGAATTCCGGTATTTTATGTTTCGTGGATGAACCTAGCAAAGAGCACAAGGATTTGTATTGACTTCTCAAAGATTGTTTAGGTAGAGCCTTTTGCATTAGAGGCAGTAAAAGTAAAAGTATGTAATGCACAAATTCACTGCAATTAAACGCCGGCATCAAAGCATACGGCGGACCGTGTATTTGACATATTTCTCGCGAGGCACTAGATTGCATAAGTATATATCTACACCTCCAACGGGTTGTCTCAGGCAATATGTACCAACATCTTAACACATATTTAGGAATAACAACGTCTTGCTTGAGAGAAAGCATGAGCGACGAGTAGTAGCATGTATATTTCTAACTATCAGATAAAACCTCTATGAGACCACTTTCATTGAAGCCCGAGGCTGCTTTACTAATCAAAACTGTTGTTCGCCTTAAATAAAATAAGAAAACAAAATAATGAAGGACGAAACTTTCTGTGGCAGTGATTATGCATCAAGCGTCTTGCATTTTTATTCGTATAGTTTTGAATAGGAGGCGTATTTCTACCTTACAGGTATAACTCTAAAGATCGACTCACGTTAAATGAGCAAAGGCCTGGGATAAGAAAGGAAATTTAAGAGCCAGAACTATTCACCTTCCTCCCTTTCGACGCGTATTGATATCCAACATCATGACGGCCTCAATTTATTCGCATTGCGGATGCGTTTAAAAGACTTAAAGATAGTTTTACTTTTTGATACCACTGATTCACACCAATTTAGGACTTGGTACTTCACAAATGACAGTTATTACCTAGTCATACATATTGTTGTGGCGGTGCTGCGAAGGGGAAGACGACGAAAAGAAGGACAGAAGGAAGGCGCGAGCAGAAAGGACGGATGGCGATGAACGTTGACCGCCGAACGCTGGGATTTTAAAACAGTCTTGATTTTCTTAACAATTGGTGTCAGAAGTGGGGCATATGGAAGATCCCAACGCCTCTCAGCCTGACCTGGTCATGAGAGCGATCGGTGCGCTACAAGCTTCGTTGGCCAGCTTGCGAGAGGAGCAGAGTCGTCACCGAGACGAAGATCGGCGAGCTTTAGCAGAGCTACGTCGGGAGGTTTCCGCGCAACTCCAGCATCATCCTGGGACAGGGTCATCACGCCAGTCCACGGGGCCTCGAGGAGCGTTGCACCCTACATCGCGGTCCGGCGAGACTACTGAAGGAACGAGCGAAGGCGGCACTGCTAGCGCGGCAGATCTCTCCTTGCAAGCCCCAGAGGAAACCGTAAATGATAACAGACCACAGAGTGCTACCTTCGGGGGATGCTAACGACGTGCAGGCTTTGGCTTCGCAGAAGATGATTGTTAAGCTCGACACCTATGATGGACGCAGCCCCTGGAATGCCTTTCAAGTGCATTTTGATCTAGTCGCGGACTTAAACGGTTGGACTACCGCATCGCGAGGAGCGTTCCTGGCATCTACACTCCGAGGACCAGCTTTGGAGCTGCTTCAGAACCTTCCTCCTGGCAACCAGCGGGACTACAAGGCGCTCGAGGAAGCACTCGAAGGGCGCTTCGGTGAGAAGCACCTCGAGCGACTCTACCACGCCACTCTCCGAACGCGGATACAAGGACGAAATGAATCATTGTCTGAACTGGCCATCGACATCGAGAGGCTTACGCGACTCTCGTATCAAGGCTGCACAACTGCGACACTGGACTCTGTGGCTGTGGGACACTTTTTAGACGCAATCAGAGACACTGAAGTACAACAGTTTGTCCGCCTTTCGTCACCTGCCTGCATGCGTGACGCTGTTGCACGAGCTATGGAGGTGGAGGCAACGACGAGGGCAGTAAGAGCCACCCGGCGGGTCACAGTGCCACGTGGTTATCAGCCAGGCACGTCGTCTGCTTCACATGCAGTGCCGCTTCTCAACACGGATCGGCAAACTTCTCACGAAACAACAGGGATGCCACCGCATCAGAGGTCATCTCCAACATGCTGGCGCTGCGGGCAAAAAGGTCACATCGAGAGATATTGCAGCTGGCGTAGTAAAGGAGAAAATGGCAATTCCACTCCGGAAAACTAATTCCAGCCGAGCTTACCGGCCAAATCTCGGCTGAGAACGAAAAGATAGAGCCGGTCCCAACGCTGCAAGTTCAGAAGTTACGAGCTGACAAAGACGGGCTGTTTGTGGAAGGGGAAATACAAGGTGTACCATGTAAGATGCTTGTTGACACCGGAGCCAACGCCACAATCGTAAGAACAGATGTATTTGAACGAATAAAGACACCCATAACATCATACAAACGCCTTTCTGGGTGCTCGCTGCGCACTGTCACAGGAGAGACAGCACCAATCATGGCGTCATGCGAACTTACGTTTCTTTTTGGCACGCAAAAGTTTGTGCAAGTGGCCTTTGTGGCTGGAATATTTGAGGAATGCATCCTTGGACTTGATTTTCTAAAGGCGAATGGTTGTTCGTTGGACCTCAAGAGCCACACATTGGACGTAAGTGACGAACACGTCATCTTGTACAGCCAACGTGCAATTTTAGACAACGGCGGGGGATTCCTTCTATGCTCCAAGTCCACCTTGATTTCTCCACTAAGCGAAAACGTTATCTGGGTGACGGACGGCAATAACTGCTCGGATGGTATTGTGGTCGCTGAAGGAGACGCCACGTGCGATACTGTTCCAGGAATTATTATAGCAAGAACGCTAATAGATTTCGGCAACGAAAAGGTTCCTCTCCGCATTGCCAACCTAACGGATAAACCTATCCACCTAAAGAAGGGATGTCGCATTGCAAAGTGGTCCCGTGCTGTGAGCTTTACTCCCCCACGAAAGGATCTTGTCCATATGACACAAGAGGAATTGCCGGCTTCCTTGCTGGATCTAGCAGACCGCTCAAAATGCCACCTTGATCAAGCACAACAAGCACATCTCCTGAGTTTACTCAACGAATACAGAGATGTGTTTGCTTCTTCTTTGGAGACCGGACGGACAGGTGCTGCTCAACACCGGATCGATACAGGAAATGCAACTCCGATTAAGCAACAGCCGCGGCGAATTCCGTTGGCAAAACGTAACGAAGTTGGCCAGATGATCCAAGATATGCAACAACAAGATGTTATTGAGCCTTCATCGAGCCCATGGGTGTCGCCGGTCGTTTTGGTAAAAAGAAAGATGGCAGCACAAGGTTCTGCGTTGACTACCGACGATTGAACGATGTCACCAAGAAGGACTCCTATCCACTCCCTAGGATTGATGACACATTCGACGCGATTGCGGGGTCTTCCTGGTTTTCCACATTAGACCTCAGGAGCGGATACTGGCAAGTTGAAATGGACCCAAGAGACCGCGAGAAGACTGCATTCTCTACTGGAGATGGTTTGTGGCAATTCAAAGTAATGCCATTTGGTCTTTGTAATGCCCCTGCTACGTTTGAGCGCCTCATGGACCAGGTCCTAAAGGGCCTGCCGCTCGACGTTTGCTTGGTGTATCTGGATGATATACTTGTGCACGGCAAAACCTTCCAGGCAGCACTTTGTCATTTGTCATTCGTATTTGACCGCCTGAGAAAGGCAAACTTGAAGCTAAATGCCAAGAAATGCGTTCTGTTTCAAAAGAGAGTGCATTATCTGGGCCACATCGTCTCTGAAAAAGGAATGGAGACGGACCCTGAGAAAACAGAGTGCGTCAGAAACTGGCCTCAACCTCAAAATCAGCGCGACGTTAAAAGCTTCCTTGGCCTGTGCACATACTACCGGCGATTCGTAAAAGGTTTCGCCACAATTGCCAAACCGCTGTACGCTTTATCAGAACAGAATACGGCGTTCGAATGGAGTGTACACGCACAAGATTCTTTCATCACACTCAAGAATGCCCTTAGCGCCCCTCCAGTTCTTGGATTTCCCCGACCAGACTGCGAATTCGTCCTCGACACCGACGCGAGTAACGTCGGTTTGGGTGCTGTGTTGTCCCAGATTCAAGATGGCTCCGAAAAAGTAATTGCTTACTATAGCAAAGTTCTGACAAGGGCAGAACAGAACTACTGCGTTACGAGGAGGGAACTCTTGGCAGTTGTAAAAGCCGTGACCCATTTCCACCATTACTTGTACGGCACACAGTTCCTCTTAAGGACTGATCATGCATCCCTCACTTGGCTTTTAAACTTCAAAAACCCGGAAGGCCAAGTAGCTAGGTGGTTAGAGCGACTGGCACAGTACGAGTTCAGGATTGAGCATAGACCCGGCAAGGGACATGCCAACGCCGACGCACTTTCGCGGCGACCTTGCTTGTCTGCCAACTGTCGCCCATGCCTGAAGAGCGAGCAGCGCCTTCCATTAGACTGCCAACCGTTGTCGTCTTCCCAAACGACTACGTGCCCTGCGATGGTAGAACACCAGCAAGATGACCAAGACCCGACAAACTGGACAGCAGATGTTCTCCGGGTGCTTCAAGGAAACGACAGCAATTTGCAACCTATTCTGCAGTGGAAGCGGGTGGGAGAAGTACCCAACTGGAACGTGGTTGCACCATACAATAGCGTCGTGAAAGCATACTGGGCACAATGGGATTCCCTTGTTCTACAGGATGGGTTGCTGTATCGTTGCTGGGAGAGCAAAGACGGAAGAAACAGCACGCTTCAGCTAATTTTACCTCGAGTCCGTGTTGACACCGTCTTGCGTGAACTTCATGACAGCCCTGCTGGCGGACATCTTGGGATATACAAGACTCTACAACGAGTTCGAGAAAGGTTCTATTGGGTCGGATCAACTCGAGATGTGCGCGAATGGTGCAAAAAGTGCGACCACTGTGCGTCGCGTAAAGGACCACCATCACGAAACCGAGGGAGGATGGTAACCTACAACGTCGGTGTCCCGTTTGAAAGAGTGGCCATTGATGTTGTAGGTCCACTACCGAAAACGACACAGGGAAATCGGTACGTCATAGTCATTGCTGACTACTTTACCAAATGGCCAGAAGCATTTCCAGTACGAACGTACGACGCAGACACTGTAACCAGGATCTTGACGGAAGACATCGTTCCAAGATACGGGGTACCACTGGAAATTCATTCTGATCAGGGTCGGACTTTTGAGTCGCAAGTGTTCAAGAGCATGTGTGAGACACTCGGAGTGAGGAAGACGAGAACCACGCCCTTACATCCTCAGTCGAATGGCATGGTAGAAAGGCTCAACCGCTCACTCAAGCAATACCTTTCGCTCTTCGTTGACGAGCACCAGAACAACTGGGACACTCTAATTCCATTCTTTCTACTTTCCTACCGGTCAGCCATCCATACTGCGACAAGCTACACGCCGGCGATGTTGTTAATGGGCCGGGAGCTAAGGCTGCCTGCGGACATCACTTTTGGCACGCCAGTGCTTCCATCGCGTGAGACAACACGCAGATGTCTCTACTCGGACTACTCCCGTCACCTGCGGACGAAACTGAACTGTGTGCACGATTTTGCGCGAAGACATCTGCACCTGAGCAGTGAAAGTGCAAGAACCCGCTACAACCGAAGCTGCTCGGGTCGCATACTCCAGCCTGGGGACAAAGTGTGGCTGCACCAGCCACGCCGCACCAAAGGTCGCTGCCCGAAACTTCAGCCAAATTGGGAAGGCCCCTACGAAGTTGTCAAGCGACTAAACGACGTCGTGTACCGGGTTCGGCACCTGCTAAGCCGGAAAGTTCACGTAGTTCATTTTGATTGGCTGGTTCCCTATCAACCCGACTGAATATACCTCGGGGCGAGGTTCATGTGTTGTCGGGGGGCAGTGTTGTGGCGGTGCTGCGAAGGGGAAGACGACGAAAAGAAGGACAGAAGAGAAGGCGCGAGCAGAAAGGACGGATGGCGATGAACGTTGACCGCCGAACGCTGGGATTTTAAAACAGTCTTGATTTTCTTAACAATATGTTAAAAGATGCAGATGCGCTGTTGGAAGAATATTTCTTAAATTATGTTTAAATTGTAGCGTGAATTACTCGATTCCTAAGCCAAACGTAACGTGGAGGTGTTACAATAATATCTTCAACATACAACGCCGAAAAACGTGGACAGGAATGGAGAGGTGGACAGGACTCGGCGTACGCCATCTCAATTGTCGACCTCTTTTGCTTTCTCTGCGCGTGTTGACATAGTATATAAGAGATAAACGTTTCAACTTAGGATGTACCGCAGTGCATGCTACAAGCCATACGAGCAAATGCAGTGCCGTGAATATATCACGTCACTACTTGGCCCGCCTGTGGCCGCGACTCACCCGCAGATCACATGACACTCACACGACATTGAACTGACTTTGATGACGTCCTATGCGGTACGTCGTAAGGTAAATTGAAAGTACGTCCCAGCTAATCATTTTAAAGGGAAACTGAGGCAGTTCTGTATTTGAGGAAAAACACCTAACTTGTCTTTAGGAGGCCTCCAGAATCACGAATATCGAGATTATTTTTCAATTTGCTGCACGGAGGCTGCAGAATATTTATTTTTAAAGTACCGATAAAGCCACTTTTTTTCAGACCGTGACTTTACATCCAGAGTTTCCGGAATCTCCTATCTCGCGCATCTTCAGCGCCTATCATAGCCATGCACGCGCAGCGTTGCTGTTTTCAAAAAGGCCAATTAAAGACGTCACGACCAGCGTCAGTGCTCGGGAATACGCCTGGCATGCTTGGAATTGCATCCGCTGCCCAGGCGACGACACGCGCTTGACGGCCGAAAGACCTGGGTAGGACGTAACGACTGGTCCGAAGTTTTCGTGTTGTCTCGCGTCTAGTTACATCTTCGGCAAAGAGGAACGTGATGTTTAAATTCATGGGATCAAAATACTCTACAATTCACTCCTAACTCTTTTTTTTCTTCAAGAACCTCTTCAGCTTCGCTGTAAGAAAAGTTGTGTATGTGTACTGTTTCTTCGGGCATCTATCCTCTTGTTACACGGTGGTAATTTAAACATCTTTGCAAGGCTGCTCGGTGACCCTGCACTCTTAGGAATCTGGTCTGTCAACTTCTCCGCAAAATCCCTGGAAGAACCGATTTCTGCGATCTAGTCAATGAGCTTGACCACTCACGTTGCTGAAAGTATGTATGAAGCAAAAACAAAACATTCTGTGCTATAACAGGCAGCATGACGTTTCGCGTGCTCAGCGCCACAGCGCAGATTGTTTTCTAGGTCTAAATATAATTTCAAACTGGCCATTTGGCAAGCTTCCTTGGGAGATAGCAGTGATCGGCACTCCCAAGTGCTTTGGGAGAAAGTAGACAAACCAGCTTTTCTTTTAATGCAATATCATTAAAACCTCCATCACGTACAGGCCTCCCGGTGACTGATGACTTCGTCTGTAAGACTAGCCCGGTAGAAAAAATACCGATGAACAAGGTTTGCGACTTTGTCAATGACTGCTCCAACGGTGCCGACGAGCTGGATTGCGGAAACTGCGATTTCAAGAATTCCACTTGCGGCTGGGATCTCGGAGGAGCGGAAAGCACAGATCTGCCATCGTGGCAACGAAGGCGAGCGGGAGTCATTCCTGGAACCCCCAAACTGAGTTATGACGACGACACCAACGGTACGTACCAATTTTCATTGCCCTATCGATAACTATTTTTTTTTGTTGTAAGTTTTGAGGATATGTATGATTTTTCAAAACAAAAGAAAAAGTTACGTTCAGTGGCCAGTTTTTTCACGCACAATGGTGTTTAAGGGCTGAGGTCTCCGAGGAAAATGTAACGTTACGTCAGAGAGAACCGTCACGCCGCAAAAAGCCGCTACGAAAAACCTTCACGAAAAACCGTCACGTACTCTACAAATTTAAACGACATGCGTGCCGAAAAATCTGGCTGGACTGTAGTTGTCCGTCACCTAAACTTGTGTTCCGTTAAATTTAGCTGACGGTGTTTACGTGATATCACAAGAGTGCTACTTGTTAGGTGACACCGTGACTGACAATATGACGTCACATGACGCATAAGCGTCACGGTATCACGTGACACCGCACCCGCGTCACACCAACCCCGAAAAGAAAAAAACATATACTGCACGTTTTCTGTCTTCCCACTTGATTCGAAGGTTCAACATACATTTCTGAAGCGATTAGCTTTCCTAGGATCCTCAAGTCACTTTGAGGATTGTTTCAGGTCTTTTATTTTCTTTACTAAATTTAGCGAGGAAAATTACGTCACATGAGTTGATGTCACGTGACATACAGAACTTCAATTTTAATCCTAAATTTAGCGAAAAATTGACGTCACTTGACACGATGTCACTTGATCTATGCGAGGAATCTGTTTTCCCGCTAGATTTAGCGGGAAAAATTGACGTCAAGGTATTTCGACAGCAAGCTAGTTTCCCCGCTAATTTAGCGGAAAAAAATCTGTCATATGACTTCGTGTCACGTGACCTCAACACCAATTCATTTTCCCCGCTGCGGTGTAAATTATAAAAATAACGCGTCACATAAAAAGCTAATGGAAACGGGTGGCTGCGATGTCAATTTGAATCTGCTTCGTGAAGGTAAGTAACCATTTCAGTCCAGGTTATGTATCCATTGACTTCTACCATCTCCATTTCTGGCTTTCAAGAAGTTGTTACGCTACCTGAACACAACGCTGGGCAATAAAAAATGTCGGTGCTGCAAACGTTCTGCAGCGAGAGAAAAAGACCGCCGTGAAATATAACGTTAGTGAAAATCTCCTGGCTAGCATGGTATTATTGAACTTGCGACCCCGCACATCAAAGTTTTCGATAACTAATTTTCACATCAGCCTCTTGACTCTAGATGTTTGAAGAAAGCGGAATTATCGCAAAAGATTTTCGCAATACTAAATAATAATACATTGAGAATTGAAAAGCGCCAGTGCCACTCTTAGGAATGCTTTATTCAGCATGACTTTAGCAATCGAACATTTTATGGCACCCTAGTCATCCTGTAACACCAGTCAGTGCTCTAATCTTTAAATGAAATTAAAGACTGGAACACGTATCGAAAACCAACTGACATTAAATATTCAGATCATGTAGGTACTGTTATGAATTACAGTATTTTAATTAATTTTTTTAAATATCTTGTACACACATATTGACATGTGACCTGTTCATGGGCTAGATAGACAACATGTACACCAGTCTTTGTTAGTCCAGATGCACACAAGTGCGAGTAAAGTAAACTTCTTTAATAAATTTACGTAACACAAATGATTTTCTTAAAATCTGTTAAATTTTTTAACATAAACCAGTGGAAGAAATGACCAAGTCGAAAATACTCAAATAAGAAAGGCTTACGGGTTCTCTATGGCGACATATCTTTTGTAATATATATGTTTATAATATAGGTGAGGCAATTTTTTGTTTTGGTTCAATGACTGGTGTTAGTTAAAACGTGGTTTGCGACAGATATTATTTTACGTTACTGAATTAACTTATTTAATACATTCCGGGCACTTATTAATATTTAAACTATTTACATATGCCCTTATAGTGCAATTAAGTCGCGCATTCCTGAAAGAACGAGAAGAGTACTACACTTTTGCGTTGCACGCAGTACAAGCGTGTATTGTCTATTGAACTATATTTTGTCGACTTGAAGCTACTATACGCTCTTTAAAACTAAACTTAGCAAAAAAAAAAAAAAAAACCTGCAACGTTGGTAAGTCAATCAGAGTGGCGAAGAGAATTACCTGCCAGCCGTCCACATTTGAAGGTTTTACAAAATGTGCGATGTCACGTGCCAAACAGACGCTTTGATTCGCTCGCCGTGGCTGCAGCTTCAGTAATTTTCCAGGTTATGCAGCAACAGAATATGGTGGTCTTATTTCTTTTGCGCAAAAGTGTTTTGCTTTTGAGAACCATAAATTCAGTATTATTCCTAATGGCATACTAACTATACATAGCCCACTGTAAACGTTGGTACCCGATTTAAAATCACACACACTCCTCGTATAATAAAAATAAATAAACATAACCGATTGGAACAATTTTGATCGACCTGTCCTCGACTATGCCTCGGAGGTATGGGACCATCATACAACCTAAATGCTGGAAAAGACGTCAATTTATTTCGTCACAATATTGACAAATTAAGGAGGGTGGAAGATAGGCATTGCGATTAATATACAACAAACTCAAAGGATACGATTCTGTTATTCCACTGCACGAGAAAGTTGAATGAGATCCCTTCTACAAGGCGCCATAAAGCTTTGCTAAAGTTGCGATGCAGATTACTTAACGGTGCTTTTAACATTGATTCTTCAACATATCTAACACCACGAACCGGTACGAGAGACGCGAATCTTGCATACTAGGGCGCTGGTTCTGTATCTCTCTCGCGCTGACTGTTTTCATTAATGTTTTTAAACAAAAAAATTAGAATAATGGAAAAGTATTTCTGAAAAGCAGGAAAATTTGTATCCTGTCGAATTGTGTCTGAAGACATTGTAAGGTTGTTCGTAAAACACTTGAGTAAAGGTTTTATGGTATTGTTGTCGTAGAATTTTTACGAGACCACAGTGAACTTAATTAGTACATTTTATTCTCCTTTAGTCTAACTTCTTATGGAACATAAAGTTCTAACAGCTACTGCCACAACCTCCAAAATGAGGTTAGCTGTAGTTATAAATGAAGAAATAGAATAAACAGTGTAGCTTAATAATTTCGCCTAAAATTTAGCCTTGAAATAGATTCTGTGTTAATATATAAGCAAGAAATTTTTATACAGTCATAGTTCCAATATCTATTTTCTAAGCTATGTTGTGTTTAGTGAGCAAGTCAACTAAGATTTTTTTTTTGATCAGAAAACGTACGTATGATTGTTGCGTATATAAAGAGCTCTGCATACATGATGCCGTGAGGGAAAGTGTTATTAGTTGTCGCACAAAGCTTTAATATTTAACTATCGAGATTTTAATTTATTCATTTTGAAACTGCTTGAGAAAGAAAAATTTTGCAGGTGTGATTTCTAGCAAATCTGGTGTGTTTTCAAGCGGTCTATGTTCAATTTGTTCGCCATTTTTTTCAGGATTCTACATGATCCTCGCCTTAAACAAAATGCCCAAGCAAGTTTCAGTAAGAGCTACTGCAACATCGCCCATCATCCGAAACACAAACTTCCTTTGTTCCTTCATCTTCTGGTACAACTACGCAAGTGAGTGTAATACGTTTTTAAATAACCAATTTGTGTAAACAAAACAAAAATAATAAGTATCGTTACACACCGACTGTTTGGTACAATATCGGAGGGATGTCCTGTATTCACCAATACGAGGGCCACACGCTCACACATTTTCAGTCACCTGAATAACTCCCTCGTTTTCAACTCGTTTATAGCTCTTAGCCGTATTTGCTAGAAATTACTACTGCCTATTTAACCCATAGAGGTAGGATGAAGAGAGGGCAGCATACAGGCTCAAGCCAACCAAACGAGAAAATACCCAGTGAAGCCGAAAGGAGGCGTCGCGGTCGGTGTAAAACGCTGCAAGGATGCCAAAGTGTGTCCTATCCGTCCAAAGTTGTCCTTCGGTTTCGTAAATGTTTGGTTATTGTCTTGGGCGTGTACCTCCCAGTGTTGGGAAGTACTTTAAGTACATTGTACTTAAAGTACTACTTCAAGTAGATTTAGGGAACTTCTACTTTACCTAAAGTAAATTCTCTGAGTATGTACTTGTACTTTACTTAAAGTACTTTTTTCTGGTACTTTCCGAGGAAAATAACAATTCTCGACTTCAAAGTACATTCCAAAATTTGGTTTTGCTAAATTTTTATCACGAAACAATGCTTTGTCAACTCCGAAGAAATACTGGGAGGGCTCTCCCAGTTTTCTGCTCCCAGCAGAGACGTGAGCAGACGACGCATTGCGCCGCTTGTTCTGGGGGCGACTTTCCAGTAGCTTTTTGAGCTCTCGCGACTTCTCGGTCGTTCAGCGCACTTGAGGAGGTTTAAAATATTATGAGGGCAAAATTACCGTAAAATACCGGGCAAGCGCCCACTCAAACTTTAGAGATAATCGCAAAAAATGGGGGATGGGCGCTTTCATGGTCATCAATTTTACATATAAATGTACTGTGCGTATTTTCTCAGATCTCACAAATTGGGGATGGGCGCTTAATGTGGAATGGGCGGATGCACGGTATTCTGCGGTAATCATAATCTAGCACCTGAAACTGTGGTGCGGAACAATTAAACTTTCAAGTCGAAGAAAAAGACAACAGAGGAGAACCTCACAATGTTTTGAGACATTCTCTTTTGTCTTTTCCTTCGACTTGAAAGTTCCTCAATTTTTTCGCACCTCAATGTCAGGTCTATCACATTATGATTAATTATCACCAGCTCGCTTGCACACTCACTGACGTCATGCTCTCTTCTA
Organism: Ixodes ricinus; assembly: GCA_037355805.1. Taxonomy (NCBI): domain Eukaryota; kingdom Metazoa; phylum Arthropoda; class Arachnida; order Ixodida; family Ixodidae; genus Ixodes; species Ixodes ricinus. The sequence goes on from JAZHYW010012469.1 coordinate 24,414, forward strand.
GTATATATTTAACACCCTTGAGTCAAAAATCCAGTGCAAGCGGCGCCAAATTCAGAAGAGGGACTTCTGAATTTAGCTGAATTGTTGAAAATAACTACTCTGTGGCCACTTGACTTTACCAAATATTCGCCGCTGTTTTTGAAAATAGGTCATGCACTCTGATTACCCCTGGGCAATGCATACCAGTTAAAAAATCACTGTATACACGTTTGCAAGTCCGGTCTCAGGGTGCCGACATCTTGGCCAGTGGGTTGCGCTTGGGCGCGGCCTTAATCCGATTATGACGCCTTAGCAAGGCTTCGTAATCGGAATAGGACGCATCTATGCGCACCCTAGCGAGCAAGATGGCAGCGCCCTGAAGCCGGACTTGTTAACGTGTAGAGGGAATTAAAAGACATCATGAAAGATTGCATTGAAATACTTGTACTTTACTTTGAAAGTACATTGTATTTATAGTACTTTACTTCAAGTACATTGCACCCAGTGTACTTACTACTTTACTTAAAGTACATCACGTCTCATTTACTTTGTACTTTACTTGAAGTACCTTTTAGATGTACTTTACTCAACACTGGTACCTCCAACTTCGGAAGTCTCCCTCGGCTGGTGGCGTCATGTCACCCCGAAACCTTCCAACCCCATGGTTTTACCGCTGACAGCGTCATTGACTAAACTTATCACGTGCCGGGTTTTAATCACGGCTTAGTCGGCACTTGGTATCCAACGGCAGTTTTGAAGGCTTAGTCGCCCCGAGTGACTACAACGCGTCAAAAATGTTAGTCAAGGTGTAGGACTAGTTTAGCAGGTGATTAAGGGGCTCAGCGCAAGAACCGATCCCCATTACCGCAGACCGCCAGGAGCCAACGAAACATGCTCCGATTTGTAACGCTGGAGGACATATCTAGAAAGAATCACTGACTCGAATACTTCACTGAACACAGGACACGCTTTAGAAACACCGCGAGCTGTCCGCGCTGAGAAACGAATCTCAAGCACTTAACGCTGGACGCCGAGAGATCTGGCATTTACGGTCCCTTCGACATTTGTTTATTCAGCATGTAATGCGGCTTACGTTATGTCTGCCTTACGTGTTTTAATTTTATTTGTGAAATTCAGTATAGGGCAATGAGTCCCAAGACAAATCTAGATGCAATGTTTTCGTAGAAATACAATATTTTTGTAGCATGTTTAGAAATGAATTTATTTACATTATTAAATACCCATTTACGCACAGCCTTTTGTATATACGCATCCGAGACCACTCTTTGTGCATCACTTGCTCTTGTTACTGGTGATTAGTCCATCGCGCGCATGCTTCGGGCTCGGGAATACCGCCTGGACTATTTTATGGTCGCTCCTTAGCCGATAATTTTTCGTTTAGCTGGCGACTGCTTAGACGACTAAATTTACAACATCGCGTTAGCCGAAGCTGTAGAATACGCCTGTTCGAGTGCCACTTAATTCGCGAAGCACAAAATGCACTCGTCATTTCTCTCACTTCACAATAAAGAACACAAAAACAAATAATGCGATTACTTCTATTGTTCTAAAGCGGACTTGCGGAAGCATAAATTGATTGTCTCCGTGAAGTGCTATGACATTATTAGCTGATATATTTTTGATTCCTATAAAATACGATTAAATTTAAGCCATGGGAAATAATTTTACGAAATAGTTTGCAACTCCAAATGATCGTCATGTTCCAAACAGTATTTGCTTTCTAAAGGGTGTTGTAATAAACGACGTTGCAATGTATAGCCTGAATCAGGCCATAAAACGCAACGTTAGTGAATTAGGTTTTTTTCGGTTCACATTTAGCAACCGACCTTTTCTATGTCAGCGCTGAACATTGTTTTTTGTCTATTGTTTCAGTGCCATCGGTACATTGTTCTTATACTCGTTCATTCATTGCCATAATACTCTAAAGTGTTCGTGAAATATTTCCTAAACAAAATAAATGTGACTCCAGGAAAGCCGACTGAAGTTGGTTTAAATAATTTTGACGATTTGAAGTTTGCAGGTTTTAAGAGCTTCCGAACTGAGTGAAAACTGTGTAATGAGGTGAACTCAGTTTTAAATGAGAAAAGAAAAAAAAATCCGGCTAAATTGTTGTACTTTGACAACAGAACATATTATTATAGTTTGTGAAAATAAAACAAACCAAAACCCTTGGGACCAAATATCTGCAATTGCTCAAAGGTATTTCTTCATAATTCCTAAATATTTGCATCGAAGTCACCCCGATGAATTCGAAGTTTCTTCCGTGAACATTTTATTTATATAATAGGTCTGCAACACGTCAATTTTACCTCAAAATATTTTTATTACTTTATTTCAAGATAACTCTGCACCAAATTAAACAAAGCTACGATGTATAATGAAGTCGATATTTATGCGGAATATCATTCGTATTTGTATTGCATTAATATAGCAGACAAAAAATATCTATAGTTTGGACCTTGGAATTGAAGATTTTCACACACATCTAATAACCCGGAGAAGGTTTTTGTTTAAAATTCTTCAAATAACAAACTACACAAGCTTGACGATGCTGACGAAGACTGTAAGCGCACAAAATCTATGATATGCCTTCCAAAAAAGAAGAGTGGGGCGTAGCTCGTGATCGCTGCCTCGCGCCCCGCGCGAAATACTTCGCTTCTAAGTGATCCGACCACTGGCACTGGATAGCTCAGTCGGCAAAGTACTTAGCTCACATTCTCGAGGTAGTGAGTTAAAATCCTACCTGTGGACTGAAGTATTTCTGTATGGTTACCAGTTGGCGTAATGCTTTTCGGTATCGTTATAGCCGGTTGTTGGAGCCGGCTTTTACAGCAAAATGTTACAGAACTCCATAAATATTACAGGAGAACACCTAAGACTGCCTACGTGCAGTAATATTTTTACAGGTAGTAAAGTATTGGACGACGTATAGGACGAAGTCGAGGACGACATCCCGAAGATCTACGCTAAGTACGGCGTCTAGGACGATGTAAAGAGCGGCGTCTCGGACGACGTCGAGGATGACGTCCTAGAGGACGACGTCAAGAACGACGTCTAGCACTACTTCTAGGACGTCCTTAAGCACGACGTCGAGAACGACGCCTAGGGGACGACGTCTAAGACGATTTTAATGACGACGTGAAGGACGACACCAAGGACGGCGTCGTCCTTGAGCATACGATTGACGGCCGAACTTCATGCCAGCGCATACCCGCGTCCCCCCCCCCCTCGCTGCGCCGCCAGCAGTTTGGCTGGTTCCTTTGCAAGGATGACGCCGTTGCTATGGAGGCACATGACGAGTCGCAGCCAATTAATGCTCTCGCATTAAAAGCGCATGTTACAAGACATTACGTACCAAAATTCATCAAGAAAAAAATTGGCTGCTTGTTTCATCATTTTGCCAAACAAGTTTTAGTGCGGTAGCTTTATAGGGCTAATGTTGCTCTTAGTTTGGGGGTGCCTGGGGTAGAATGACCCTTAGTCTTTCAGTGCCTGGGGTGGGTGATGCTTTTGTTCCAGGTGTTGCCTAGGGCAAGTTTTTGTATGGAAAGAGACTACGTCACACAACTGTCTCTTTGTAACGATGCGCGCGCATCTCTTCAGCACCCCCTTCCCCCAATACAAAACATTTGCGCAGAATTTTCAGGGTCACCAAGAGAAGAGAAGCGCGATTTCTGCCCTTTCTACTCCTCCTCGTTCCGCGAGCTCTTTCTGCACCACCTGTTTCTGCTCCTCCCTTCCTTGCCATTTCCCTCCCCTCTGCTCCGCGCACTTTCCCACGCCACCTGGTTCTGCTCCTCCCGGTTCTGCGTGCTGGGTCCGCATCTCAGCCTGCAGCGCGATCGGCTTCCACGCCGTTGACCGGAATTTGATCCTCGGCACTGGTTAACCATTTTAGAGCGCAGCTCTTAGGCGCCCGTTTCCGGCTTGAGCGGCGTCGCCGCCGGCGTCGCCGTTGGCGTCGGCGTCGCCGTCGGCGTAACCGCGCGGTGCATCATGGGAAATATCCCATAATGCACCGCGCGGAGAGGAGAGGAGAGGAGGACGGGAGAAGGAGGAGAGGAGGACGGGAGGAGGAGGAGAGGAGGACGAAAGGAAGAAGGAGGGGAGAAGGAAGGAGGAGGGGAGGGTGAGAGGAAGGAGGGAAGAGAAGGGAAGAGGAGGGATGAGGAGGAGAAGAGGAGGGAGGGAGGAGGAGAGGAGGAGGAGTATCAGGTAGGATGAGGAGGTGAGGAGGAGGGAGGAGGGGTATACCCTCCCTTAGTGCCCTTCCCTCCTCCTCCTCAAGAGCTGCGCTCGAATTCGGCATTACAGGGAGTTGTAAACGGCTTTCATTTTTTTTTTAAAGATCGTTTGACCGTTGCAGACTGGCCGATCTACACATTTTGCGCTCACTCGGCTCCTAAAGTTGATTGGCCCTATAAAGATACCGCTTTAAAAACATCTGATGACATATAGTTATCGCACAATTTAAGAGAAACATCCTTTTTGGCAGCACAAGAATTTAGCTTGTCGGATCAAGTTACAATAAAAACTTAATATAGAGGAGGCTTTGGAGGGCAACCAGTCTTCTGACAGAGGTAGAGCTTCGAGTTGTGCAGTATTTTTACTTTCACCACATTAAAATCCATTCATTTGCAGGCTAAGACTGAATATTTAAAATTACTCACCTCCGACCTTACGCCGAAATGCGGCCACATATTATACTTGCACTTGATCGCCAATTCGGCTCCTGAAATTTAGATTTATCATGTCACGAAGGGCACCTACAACTTCCTAGATATTACAAACTCGATACATAAAAAGAAGAAAGTATGGGTGAATTAATGTCGAGAGTTGGGCTAGTTGGTATTCGTTGATCATAATGTAAAACGGAAGAGGGTGAAAGCTGGCCACGCGGTGATGTGATGGTGCTGATAGGGGAAGGGGCTGACACGTGCATGTCTGAGTGAGAGTGCTGATTTGGGGTCTTCCTGGTGTGTGTGTTTTTATCTTATTTCTTTTTCTTTTTCCTTTTCAAGTAATAAAGTTTCAGTTGCGAGTCAGCGCTTGTCCCGTCTGCGTCTTTCTTCTCCTTCGTCCGTGTTTGTTTGCGCTGTTTTTACATTATGATCAAAGTATGGGTGTTTCAACAGGTTGAAAGTGTAACAGCCCGCCTCCACGGTCCTATTTATTTCTGCCAACAGCTTGTTGCAAGTTAAAAGATGTTTCACAGCGCTGTGAGAATTATGAAGAAACGATGGTTTCCTGTTTGCACGAGTTCATGACAATTATATTTTAAAGTACGAAAGGTCAATAATCCACCCAAAATTGTGTCTCTAGTCCATACTTGAATTTCCCATTGAATGTTGTGAGGTAATTGATGTCACGTAATCTCAACACCAATTTTGCTTCCAACACTAAATTCAGTGAGAAATTTGATATCACCTTACCTGCCGTCACGAGAGTTAAACACCCCTTTTCGCGCTAAGTTTCACAAGGAAATTGACGTCACAGAACCAATGTGGGAAATTTGATTTAAATATAATGTTTTTCTGACCTCCCTGATTGGACTGTTTAAAGTCTCGTAAATAAATCCAAACAGATAATTTTTGAATACTGCATTGCATGCATAATTGTTCCTGCAGTGTTAAAAAGTAATTTCACCATATCCTTTGTCTGCGTAATATTAGAAAGAGGAGTAAAGTGATTTGCAGTCTTTTTTCAACATGATCCTCCGCTTTCGACACATGTGAACCAACGCTTCACCAACGCGAGAATGCCGCGGAAGAAAACATCTTGCTGCCCACTCCGAAGCCAGAGATGCACCGCCACTTTCAACTCATCCCATGCACAGAACTTCATTCCGCCGAGAACTACTTTGGGTGATCTGAAGGAATTAAAATTGCTCAATGACAGGTCATTTAACTATGGGGGATGAGTAATGCACTGAAAACCTATAAACACTTGATATTTTATTCACTGGCGCACTTGCCGTGGGGGGGGGGCGGTGGAACACTGTCGTGCTGCAGCACCACTAAAAGTCAGCAAGCCACGGAGCTTTCAAGCTGATCACATATTTCGAATTGATCTCGAGCAGGTCTCGAATATGACGTGCTGTTGACGCTCAATTTCTTGGGAATGTAATGTTTGGCTATTGGCCCTCCCTGGTCCAAGAAGACCGTGAGCATAGCCTTGTCCTGCATAGGGACTGCACGCAACTTCTTTGGTCTTGGGGACGAAGTGTGCCTCCACTCTCTGCGTGATCGCTTTGTCTCCGGCTGAGCATAGGGGATTCGATATTCATCCCAAGCGTGAAGGAGTCAAAAAGTAATCGCTCTCAGATTTATAGTGTCAGAACCATGTCTCGCACACACCCACACGGCGCTCTTACTGTCCGGCGTCTTGATACCCACCTGACGGACACTTTATGGTACTACGGAATATCGAAAAATATGTGGTGCACCGCGCCGTTACCAGTGTTCAATTCGTCAGCCATTGCATTGATATGGACATGACAGTTTTCCCATACAAGCTGTTCAACTTCTGATATTTAATGCGTCATCGTGAAAGTGCAAGCCCGGCTGAAGTGAGGCACGTCAGTCAAACTTGAATCTGCGTTTTGAAATTATTTTTACCTACCACTCGTACACCTGTGACTTTCAGGTGCCTTCGTACTTCTTCAATATCCTGCAATGAATATCCGCGGACAATTTTGCCTCTCTACACAAAAACTGGATTACTGGGCGCTTCTCCTTCCTGGTGCATGCTTTTAAGGGGGCGGCCATTTTTAAAGGGCTGTGGTAACGTTACATTTTTCGACAGAACGCTCGACCAGCGTGCGCAGCTTAAATAAATTAAAGTCCAAACAATATTTGAAGCACAGCAGTTTATCGTGGTAATTTGCGCTTGCATTTTGACTGCATTAAACTTTGGAGATACGGGTCGCTGCCAATATTTTATTTTAACGCTTGAATTCTAGACGACTCATTCAAGATGGACCTGGACCTCGAAGTGAATGAACACAAGATGACCATCTGGAGCTTGCACTCCGTCACGCCCAAGGCACCGGAGGGAACCTGGCACCTGGCTGATGCTGTACTTGGACGTTAGCAATGGAGCAGTTAGGGTAAGTCGGTCTCACTCCGGATTGGGACTCAATTTTAAAGATGGTTGCTGTCGCAGGATCTCTTGCAGTATTTATTCAGTCGTAGATAAGTTTCACACCTCCTCTGCCTATAACGTCCTGAACGAAATTGGGAATACGAAATATTTATGTTGCACTAAGATCTAATGAATTTATGTAGCAACTTGATCGGCTGCGGTGTTTCAGGAGAATAACATAGAGGACGAAAACCGGACGACACGTTTCACCATTCTCTGGAGCATAGTGGTTGTATAGTGACACAGACAGATGCGCTAGGCTCCAAAGCTGGCTATCACGAGTGCCAGTCTTTGCCAGCGCTCGTGGTTTGGGAGCCAGGGAACTAAAGAAAAGGAAGTTGACTCTAGCCAAAGCTCTGCTCCGGACGCCTGCATTAATCCTCCGGCGTTCATAGAACACCGCCGACAAACTGGTTACTACGGACGTCCGACCAACTTGAACCAGAGTTCTGCTGGTACCTCTTCCAACGGCGACGGAGATTTTTTCATCATTCACCTCCGCCTTCCAGCCTTCTGGGTGAAAAACACTCGGGCCTGGTTTTCCCAAGTGGAAGCACAATGGCACTTGCGGCGCAACATGAACCAGACCACCCGCTACTATCATATGGTTGCCGCTCTTCCCTCAGAGGTGACGGATGAGATGGACGACGTACTGGACGTCTTCCCTTCCTTACGACGCCTACGACTACATCAAGCGGACGATCTTCGCTAGGAAGACAGAGCCAGAGGCTTCAAGGCTACAGCAGCTCCTGAACACAGAGGAGCTGGGCGACCGTCAACCCTCTCAGCTACTTGATCGCATGCGCCAGCTGTTAGGTAAGCAAGCTTCGGACGCGAACAACCAAATTGTACGAGAATTGTTTCACCAGCGTTTTCCACGAGGTATTTGCATGACGCTTGCACCAGCTACCGATCTTTCACTAGATCGCCTTGCCGAGATGGCTGACCGCGTCGCGGAGTATGCTGCGCCTGCCCTATCCAGAGTCACAGGTAACGCTCATCAGTGTTCCGCCATGAGATCCCTTGAAGGCCGCATCGACGCGCTCACAACAGCCGCCCCACCACTCAACACAACGAGAAGCGACTCGCGACGTCTTCGGACAAGCAGTTCCACTCGACGTCGCAGTCCTTCACAACGACGGATAGGCGCTCCCTGCTGGTACCACCAGACAATGGAAGCGACGCGCGCAAGTACCAACAGCCGTGCGATTGGCAGGAAAACGCTCCGGCCTGTCACTAGAAGCGGCAAGTGACGTCGGCCCAAGAGCAAGCCGTCTGTTTTTTGTCACAGAACGAATAACGAGCCGCCGTTTTTTGGTCGACACAGGGGCGGAAATGTGTGTCCTTCAACCTACACATGCAGAGAGGCGACGTCCCTTGCCCGGTTCGTATCTCGTCGTGGTAAACTGATCAAACATTCAAACATATGACAGACGATCTCTGGCCCTGGACTTAGGTCTTCGTAAGACCTTTCGATTGATTTTCATCGTTCCCGACGTGACCTACCCTATCTTAGGCTTAGATTTTCTTTCACACTTCGATCTGGACGTCAGCTTGCATCATCGACATCTTATTGACAGGAAGACTCACCTCGCTCTCAACGGCGTGTCCACAACTCCACCTCCTCTTTGCATCCGGAACATCCTGCCTCCTTCGAGATGCTCAGACATTCTTATTGATTACCAGAAATGACGAAGTCGTCCAACATGGCAGAGCCGCCACCGCATGCAGCGACACACCACATCGTCACCTCCGGCCCTACCGTTTTTGTTCGCCCTCGTCGTCTGTCTCGCGAACGCCTGCAAGTAGCATGGTGAGAGTTTGAGCATATGCCAGAACTAGGCATAATACAACCATCCAACAGCTCTTGGGCATCACCACTCCACAAGGTTCCTAAGAAAGACCCAGGAGACTGGATGCCATGCGGTGGTTGCAGGGCAATAAATACCCATACCCAACCCGGTCACTACCCACTACCTCACATACATGACTTTGCCGAACAGCTGGCAGAAACCTCTATATTTAGCAAGGTCGACATGGTGAAGGCGTATCACCACATCCCAATCGAGCCTGCAGATACTCCGAAGACGGTCATCCCAACATCATTTGGCCCCTTCGAGTACGTTCGCATGTCTTTTGGATTGAAAAACGCCGCGCAAACCTTTTGGAGATTCATCCATGAAGTTCTTCATAGACTGCCTTTTTTTATTTGCCTACGTGGATGACTTATTGATGCCGAGCACATTCCTCAAGAAGCACACAACACATCTGCACCCGCTCTTCGAAAGCCTTTGCGATTGCGGAATTACAATCAGTGGGACGAAGTGTATCTTTGATATTACGGCCTTGGAAGTTTTAGTACACCGCATCACTCCCCATAGCATTGAAGTTCTTCAATCTAAAGTGGAAGCCATACGAGAATTCCCGCAACCCAAATTTTTACGTAAGCTGTGGGAATTTTCGGGCCTCATTAATTTTCATCGGTATTTCATCCCACGGTGCGCAGAAATCATTCAGCCTCTCATAGACTTGCTCCGAGCTCCGAGAAAGTCTTCGGCACAACTATCATGGACCACCAGCGCAGTAGAGGCTTTCCAGCGCGGCCAAGCAAACCCTTGCCGATGCCACACTTCTCGTGCATCCTATGCCAAACACCCCGACCCGTGTCATGGTAGACGCGTCCGATGTTGCTGTCGGCGCTGTATTAAAGCAGCACGGCGAAAATTAGTAGAATCCACTTGGATTTTCTCACAGAAGCGCAAACCTGCGGAGACACGCTACAGCACGTTTAGATGCGAACTTTTCGCAATTCATGCGACGGTTCGGCACTTCCGTTACTTCTTGGAAAGTCGAGTTTTCCACGTGCCCCTGATCTACGCATTCGCGGGAAATCACAACTCCTACTCCGCCAGAGAGATTCGCCACCTCTTGTACATCTCCGCGTACACCACAGATCTACGCCATGTCGCCGGAACGGATAACACACCAGCAGACGCACTCTCACGCATTGACGGTGTTTCATCAACTCCTGTAGTCAGTTTTTCGGAACTCTCCTCCGCACAACAGGAAGACCCCGAGCTGCAGAAGCTACGAGTGTCAACTACATCTCTGCGGCTCCAACCCGTCACACTGCCCCTCACCAACTGCGAGCTTGTCTGCGACGTGTCAACCGGTACACCTAGGCCATACATATTCCAACGGTTTCGACAAGCTATCTTCCACTCCATTCATGATCTTGGTTATCCGGGCATTCAAGCAACGCAACGCCTCGTAATTGCACGATGCATCTGGCCCCGGATTAATGCTGACATCCGTCGATGAACCAAAACATGCAGCAAACGTCACCGTTTCTAAGTATTCCATCTCACGAAGTCACCGCTGCATGCATTTCGACCTCCAGATGCCATATTTGATCACGTCCACATTGATGTTGTGGGACCTCTATCATCGTCAAGCGGTTTTCGTTACGTTTTGACAAGTCTGAACAGGTTCACGCGATGGCCGGAAGCTGTTCCACTTACCGACATAGCAGCGAAGACACTCGCCTACGCTTTCCTATCTACGTGGATCGCGTGGTTTGGCTGTCCGTCCATCATCACGACCGACCGTAACCGTCAGTTTCAATACAAATTTTTCACGGCCCTCATCAAGATCTTGGGTGTACGCAACGTACACACCACTGCATACCACCCTTCAGTCAATGGAATGGTTAAAGGGCTGCATCGCCAACTCAAGGCAGCACTCATGACGAAAGAAGATCGTGCTCGTTGGGTTAGCGACCTTCCTCTCGTCCTCATTGGAATCCGTTCTACCTTCAAAACAGACATCGCCTGCACCTCAGCCGAGATGGTCTATGGCACTACGGTTAAGTTGCCTCGAGGATTTCTCACACATGTACCATCGAAAGATCCTGGCATCCCGCCCTATCTTCAAGACATGAGAAATTTATTTTCCTCCCTGCGATCACTGCCACCAAGACAACAGACCCCACGGCAGGTTTTTATTAGCGACGACGTCCAGACCTGCACACACGTATTCGTGCGAAGAGCTGCTGTACGAGCACCCCTCACGCCACCTTATGACGGACCATCTGAAGTTCGTTCTCGACCAGAAAAAAGACAATGACGTTCAACATCACGGACGTCACAATGTGGTCACGCTGGAACGCGTGAAACCTGCCTATTTAGCTTTCTCTGTACCAATCCTGTCGTTTTCCCGTATGAACTGTCCAGAACAACTACTCAATTTACTAACACCCACCAGCTACCTGGTTCCAAAAAAATCGTTACGTGGAGCCAGTGGCGTCACGAGGGGGGGGGGGGGCGGACCGCCCCGGGTGCAGCGCTCAGGGGGTGTCGCGGCGGGCGACTAGAGCGGGGGGGAGAGGGGGGACCACGCGAGAGCTTGGGGTGGGGGAAGCGGGGGACCACGCGAGAGCTGGGGGGGGGGGCGCACAGTCGCGGCGAGCAACGCGAGAGCGGAGGGGGGGGTGTTGCGGTAGGCTACCACTCCGTGTGCCGCGGACCCTAGTGACGCCACTGCGTAGAGCACAACCCCAACTTTAGCTGGGGGATCCTATAGTGACACAGAAAGATGCGCTAGGCTCGTAAAGCTGGCTATCACGAGCGCAAACTTCTGCCAGCGCTCGTGGCTTGGGAACCAGGTTAATAAAGAAAAAGAAATTGACTCTAGCCAAACCTCTGGTCCGGACGCCTGTATTCTTCCTCCGGCGTCCATAGGACACCGAAGAGTTTTAACCAAAACGAAAAAAATAACAACCAGATTACGGCGTACATGATTATGTATTTTGATAATTTTGGATCTTCTGATGCATGCAAATAACATGCATTACCAGATACAACATTACAAAATACATGAGCATGTACACCAGATTGCTTTTTTGTTTGTTGTGTTTTGTGGTTTTGGACAAAACCACTAAGTCCGGAGACAGCCGATCAATTTGCAACTGAATATTTTGTATTCCCAATTTCCGGGGTGGCTTTACATGGAGAAGGGCTGGATTTTTTAATGTTTTCTTCTTTTTTTATTGTTGTTTGGTGCAGTAACGAAAAATAAAAAAGAGCCGTAAGTGAGCGCTTTGTCCGTGCCCTTCCAGCTGTACCTGTGTCTTTCGCGCTGTTTCGCTTTTATTTGAGCATGTAGATAATGCTAGCGCAATCACCGTATGAAGGAATAATGAATGCGTTTTGAAGCATATGAAAGCTTATACTCGTATTTTTTATGTTAGTCTTTTTATACATTGAACGGTGCTGTTCATTTTGTGCTGAAGAATGGTGTTCCCCTTTGAGACGAATAATATTATCGCCGCGTCACTTTAAATGCTAATTTATACACTTGTGCCTGCGTGAACCGACCTGCACAGCAGCACAGCCGGTCCTGAGCAGTCACAAGAGGTTTAAAACTGGTTTTCAAGCCTCTCCGGTCGTACGCAGCCGCAAGAGTAAACTGGCCTACTTTCCGACGAATGCACATGTGAACCGCAGCAGAACCACGTTTCATGCACTTATCTAAAAACGTGCATAGATATTAAAAGGCGATTTTGCCACTCAAGCAGGCTTGTCACTACAAATGCGACGAGGCCATCGTTAGCACCTCGCGCTTCCGGGAGTGTCTTTTTGCACAGGATGTGTTTTATGAGTCATTAAGCTTCGCAAAAACTTCCATGAACGGACGTCATGAAGTAGCGACACGCCGGGAGCGTTAGACGACGCTAAGGTTATATAAAGGTAGAAGCTAGATCGGTGTGGTGGCAGTCGGTTACGAAGCCCCTGAGCTGTGTAGCGCAACTTTCCGGGAAGCAAGGCGCTCCAGGAAAACACGCCTGGGCGAGAACGGTTTCAAGACACACCATGAGACGCTCGCCTCATTGGCCCCTCTCGTCGCGTAAGAGCCACATAAGGTTGCGTACGGGAGGCGCACTTATTGGTTTGGCCTCGCCCTGGCTATCAACTGTGGCGCACATAAAACTAAATCGCACAAACCGTCCATGAAGTGTGGTCAGTAAGATACAATTTCCGTGCTCCCTGGTGTTTATCAGCATGACTAATATAGTGGCATTTATTTTCAGCTTTACTTCAAAGGGTTTCAATATGCTCCAGACTTGGGGTACTTCGCCATAGACGATCTCCAGTATGAAAGCTGTGACCTGCCACGTAAGTACCCACCGCAGGGGCTTGTGTACCGTGATAAATTTCTCACTTTTATTATCAAGCTTTGAGAAACGTCTTGAACGATACTTAAACTGGCGAAGGAACTGCTCTAAATTCTGTACAGGGTGCATCCCCCAAATAAACTGTAATGCATTTCTTTCGCGGCAAAATAATCTACAGCACCAAACGCCCCAACCCACTGCTAGCAATCTGACCAGAGATCGAAAGTTTCAAAGCTTGCAGTTCTCTAATTCAGACGTTTTGACCTATTTTTGTAAATTTTTAAGAATAAACTAGCGGCCGACGAATCTGACAAATAAATGAAGGTGTATGGCGTCAGCTGACGGGAGCGGGCGCCATTTGTCTGCTAAAACAACTTTTGTTTAAGATGACGCAAGCTATTAAATTTGCACCACTGCTCTAGACCGATAGTGTTACATTTGGAAGGAGATTTGGCGTTAGACAATGCACAGTTTAATTTTGCTTTAAAAAATATTGTAATTTTTTTTGCGCCGGGGTGTACATTTTTTGTTAAAATAATTATTTCATTTTCAGTTCCCGATCCTTCGCCGTGCGAAGATCATTTCAAGTGCGCAAATGGTGTCTGTATTTCTAAGTACGACGTATGCAATTATGTCGACCACTGTGGAGATGGCAGCGACGGAACTTAACTGCGGTAAGTGCCAAGTTGGGGATGATGCATTAGAAACGATCAATACCCTTACAAACCGCCTGCAAGGTGTCTCCAATTCTTTTTCGTCCACATTTTCTATAACTGTTTTACGGTATCCCAACGCCAGAGTTCTGTCCATTCATCTTTCCGTCCATGCATTTCCCGCTAAATTTAGCGGGAAAAGTAACATCACGCGACGTCACGTGACCTATGCACCTTGGCGAAATTCACGGCAGGCGGAAAACACGCGAAGAAGAAGAAGACGGCCCTAGAGGGCACTTACCCAATCGCTGCAAACTTAGCAGCAACAAATTCAGGAACAGACTCAACGGCAGCTGCAGCAGATGCAAGTGCAGACGCAACTGCAGTTGCTGCAATGACAGGAACAATCGCTAGCCCAAATATCACAACTAATATACCAGCAGCAGCAGCCCCTGGCACTGTTCTCAGCAAGTGCAACAGCAACCGCAGCCGCAGCACCTACAGCTGCAGGAGAAGCACTTGGAACTTTGCCGAACGAACCCCGCGGCTGTCCCACGATCTAACATATAGGAGCAGCAAAGTGACTTACAAAAGCCACTCAAAGCTCCTCAAATGAAACTGCAGGAGTCTCGCCCAGCTCAAGGCGGAATTCAGACAGTGCCTGGGAAACAAATATGTGGGAAATATGCTCCTCCAAGAAACAAGGTTCTACCAAATTTTGGTTTCAGGGTAAAAGGGACTTCATTATACTTTGATAGTTCATAGAAAGAGGCAAAGCGGGACGGAAGGAACCGTTCCTGTCTATGAGGAGAGCATAAAAGCACATTTTACGTTTTACATTTTTCTAAGTGAGAGATAAATTGAATAAAATAAAATGTGTCTCTCTACCTGCACCACCAAACGGTATAACAGCTTTAAACCAATTAAAAATAAATGAATAGGGCCTAAAATGACCAAAACAAATTTGGATTTAAAAGCCGATCCGCCAAAAACACAACAGGTGATACTACGAAGCCACGGTTATTGGAATGGACCTGAAAATAATCAGTGCGGGCGTTTACTTATAAAAAGAAAATTATTTGTAGGTATCTATAACTAAGTTTGCTTGAGAGCAAAGGAGGCTTCGTGCCTCCCAGCTGGTGAACGACAGCGACAGAGGCTTGAATTCATGATGTTTATTCTGAAAAGAAGAATATTGCGTATAAATCATTATTTAGTATTCAAAGGCTTTCCTATGACATGTGGTGTAGAATTTACTTTTATCTAACTATTAGATTAAAAGTAAAGCACAAGCGCCGGTGTACGTCCACGAGCGAAGACCGCACATCCAGTTCGACGCGGGTGAGTGGTGCACGGCGGACCAGGAAGTGGTAGCAGCCAGGCTCGCCCTACCGGATGTAAAGAAAAGAATCCTCGTTGTTTCGGCATACATGCGGGGTAAGGCCCAAAGTAAGCTCGCGTAGATTCTACAACTCAAAGGAAGATACCCGAACGACTATACAGTCATGAGAGGAGATCTCAACGTCCATTTCGAAGGTGGGTACGAAGGCGATGTGTTGACAGTACACTACCCGGCACGAAAAGAAAACTCGAAGAAATCATGGAACTAGTGAAGATAGATTACACCATCGACTTCAAAGCACAACGCGATTGGCGTCTACCCCAGAAACAGGGACTCCACCATTGAGGCTACCATCGTCCCAACGAGCATGGCAAGAAAGTCATTGTGGACGACAGAGCAAGACACATGGGGCTGTGACCCCTGCCCTGTTACCATGGAACTGCAAGTCGGGGGCAAGAAAAGTCTGTCGCACAGGAGGCCAACGAAAGTGATTGTTGGGTACAAACACAAGAAGTACCCCAGACGCGGCACAGACCGCCAGCTGCTATGCACCGCTACGTTAAACGTAAAAAGCAACCGCGTGGAAAGAAGTCGTGGACGACATCCCGGATTCCGACATGCACCTCCTGAGCTTGTGGCAGAAGCGACTGCAAGCAATCTTTAAGTACAGAAGAGACAAAAGAAAGAGGGACCTTAAAGAAGCCAACAAGCTAACCAGAAAAGCCAAGGAGAACGCGAGAGAACCGCGACGAAAACCGTTGAATAGAACATTGCGAATTCTTCGACCACTCCAACACGATAAAGACCCTGGGAGAGTTTTCAGCGTAACACGCGAAACAGCTAACCAAACATTATCGAGGCTTCAACTGCACTTGACAACTTTGATATTTCTTGTGGTAGTTAGGCAATTTATTGCATGTTGCAGGCTTCAATCTTGGTCATGTTTCATAACACCAGTGTGTATATTGTGTTTTTTATTTTAGCGCTTTGTGTTATCTATGAGCGTCTTCTTGATATATGTGTGTATTGCGTTTGTTAATTTTGTGGCTAGTATTGATTAACCTGTGCCTCAAGAGACGGATGCATCTTTAATGTGATGGTTATTTTGTTCATAGTGTACCAATAAGTAGGCCTTCGTGGCCGTTTTTCGACACTACCAGAAAATAAAGTATATTATTATTATTATTATTATTATATTTAGGAGCAAACAGAACAAATAACTTGAAGAAAACTTTTGTCCAGTTGTTAGTCATAATCTTATCATATAGCTGACCAAACAGCCAATGTTTTGAACCGGAATATTTGTGTGCCTCATTTTTAGTTCTACATAGGTTTTGTGACTTGTTTCGAAAGTGAAACTGAGCAACAATGCTGATACTAGAAAACAATATATATTTTAACTTAAGAATATTGTATTAGGTAAAGTCCCACAGCATAAGGCATTCTGCACGGGAAGCTGGAGTAATAAATGCAAAGCACTTCTCACTTTCCAAAAAACAAAAAACACTTTTAGGTATTCACAGCGTGTATTCTACAAGGCTTCAGCAAACAAATAATATCAAAGGCAACCCCTAAGGCGCAACCATAGGTACTACGGAACAACAATTGTGCAACCCCGTCTTGCACAGCAGCGACATCCATCCGCTTCCTCTTTGAGTTCGGGTCTTCTCTCGGGGTATGCACAAACTCCGGAACTTTGTAGGCACGGCTAGTAGCGCGCAAGCGCAGTCGCGACGCGCTTGCTGCAGAGAGCATAGCAGATGGGGGAAACACGGCCTACGAAAACCCCCTGAAGTTTATTTAGCCGCACTCGGACGGGCTTTGAATTCCCAACAAATTATTTTGCATGTTGCAAACTAAATTTCTTCTTTATTAGGTTGTTAATATATATAAAGAAAACAAGGCTTTATTTATAAAAAAAGATTACCAAGCAGAAGACAGTTTCATTTCGTCGTCTGCCATTCATTCGCGGATTCCTACGCCTCCTGCAGGGATGAGCGAACGGATAGCTGAAGTCAAAAATAAACAAACCTTCGCCTGATTTAAGATATATATTTTATTGAACATAAGAAGTTTACTTGTTTGTTAATGCGAGATGAAACACATGGAATGTTCATATATTTTTATGAAATTATTATTGCTAGAATTATGACGTTCTCCGAGTTTTTGCGTTGAGCCCGCCACCTGGGAGTGAACTTGTAAACTAGTGTGCCGATGACTCGAAGATCGGTATTGGAAAAAGGAAATGAACGACTGTTGTTATTGCCCTATTTTTATGGTTTCGCCACCTTAAAGTTTTACCCCCAAAATGTCAATATTTAAGTTTGTGTGATACCGCATTCTCGTACCTTATTTCAGGTATGTATACTGCGCTCCTCTTAACGAAAAGGCGACTACATATTTTTTTGCATTTTACTTTGAAAGCATAGTCACCAGCTTTAACATTTGCCACTTAGGTTAATACCCTATCTGAGCACTTTCCTCTACTACAGTAGTCTTGATGACAGTCCTTTAATGATCAGAAAAAAACAAAGAAAACTAATAGTCTCTGTCTGCATCCACTCCTACTCGTGCGCTCATGGTGCCTGCTGTCCTCTGTACTCTACTTCGTCTCACTAGAGTCGTGGTGAATTACCAAAAATACAGTTGCGAAAACGTCACCTTCTTACCGGAAATCCTTGTATCCCCAACGCCGCTCCCCCCTCCCCCTCTTAAAGTTAAGCCCATCCCTAAAACTGCGCACAAAAGCGGCATTCCTCTTTATTCCGCCCGTGGATTTCACAGCAGTGCGAGCAATTAGTGAGAGAGAGTATACTTGTTAACTAAATATATAAGTAATAAAATGAATACACCCTTGTTTTCTCGAATTCGATATGTTTTTATTTTAGACTGATTTATGGGACACTCTTTCCAGGGGACCACAACCTTGGATGTAACTTCGATTATTCGTTCTGTGATTGGAAACCCGTTGTGCCTAAAAATACCGAGAGCGAAAAATCGACATGGGCAAGGATTCAACCTGGGCACAACCTGTGGCAAACACCTACTCGAGACCATACCACTGGCCTCCAAGAAGGTGACTCAAACTTGTCGGTGCTTGGCTGAAAGAAAGCATTTCTCATGTACTACTTCTACGTTCTAACACAGAATTTGTTTACCGAAGAAGCACGGTTCTTTGAGACAAACATTGGTTTTCATCTTCAATTTAGAACCCTAAAAGATAAATCATTTTTGTTTATAACATGACTTGATATTTCTTAGCCAGGTTTTGGGTATTTTGGCCTTAGGACTGCCTAATAAGTGCCAGCGTTAGACTTCACTGCCTCTTTGTAAGGTTCACCTGACTTCTTCGGTCCTTGGTTTCCAAGAAAATGCCAGATTTAAGCCTTTGTTCTAGTTGTCTTAGAACAGTGAGAAATCTGAAAATCAGTCAACAATAACCATTGTTTTTTGAACATTTAGAACTTACACATAGGCCGCAAAAGTGTAAGTATGGAGGAAGCATGTGTATTGTTCAGACTTTTTAATATATTAATATTCTAGGTTTTTGCAAACCATTACAAATAAATATATTTATTTCTCTCGGTCAAAATAAATTCTGCTTTCCGTCTCTATTCGCTTTAAATTGCTTATATCTTTGGGGAATTCGAACGTGATCAGTTATATTTTTATTTCAAGATACTAGAGCTCTCGACCGAATGCCATAACCGGATTGGTAAAACTTTAAAGTACAGAAAGAACCATTCCGCACAAATGTCATCTAAGAAAACATAATGTTTAGTACGAAACTACAACTTTCAATTGAGTAAACGTAAGCATGTCATTTTGGAGTGAATACGGTTCGCGTATCTCGAGAGAAAATAAAACCAATATATGAAAATACTGCGTTTAAAATTGTATTGTTTGGTTAATCTGGTGAGAGCGGTCCTGGTGAATTGGATGAATAATAAATGACAGGTTCTTAAAAGTTTATGTGAAATATGCCATGAAGGAAAAAATAAAAATATTTCACTCGATTTATCCTTACCCTAGCTTTGAACGTTGGAAACTTGGCTTTTTTAAAGAAATGCGATGCCGAAATTCGAATACCTGAAATTTTTGTTTTCTAAGGTCTCTTAAATACTCTTAAATTTCAAAAACGAAATTGATTTTTTTAGACTAGGCTGAAATGGCTGCATGTTTGTACTTTTCTAACAACCATCCAAGGTACAAATAACGACTAGGCTTTGAGTCGTTACACTAATCTAGGTCGAAGATTTCTACATCGAATGTTTCTGTAAACACCTTTTCCAGGTCAATTCCTGATTTTAAGTGCAAAGCGGACGAAGGTTGGATCTGAGATTGCTGGTCCTATTCTACAAGCCAACGGGACCTGCGCTGTGAGTAGCGAGAGCTGCATTTAAAAAAGTTTGTTTCTAAATGATAAAAAAAAATTGGCATGGCATGTTTTTAGGTTAGGGGCTTCACAACAGCAAAAAAGTCCTTAAAACTGCAACGCGAAATTGCAAAGGAGAAGTCTGACGATTAAATGTAACGCGGAACTGTAACTCGTTAATGCTGCGCGCTACATTTAGTCAATCCCGCGAGACATAGTGGCCATCGTTTTCCTGCTGAATTTACTAGCTCACCAGTTCGGTAAATTTAGCGGAAGTTAGCATTACCCGAAGCTCTGAAAAGTTTAGAGCGAAACTTCAGCTCTGCTCAACAAGTGCTCCGTATTCCTCTCGGGAATTATTCGTGAAATAAAATACCTAAAACACTGACGCGTCAGTTACATGCTTGCCATCTTCGATGCGTTTATTGAGCTTCGCGTGGATTAGGGGGTACAGACGGCACATTAACTGAACTTACCAACTTTCGGTCATTAAATTATGTTTCGGGTTCTACATGCAGTTTTGATAGAGTAATTATTAGAGGCGCGGCCAATTTAGGCTGTTTTCAATATGCCTTTTTGCTGAGCGATATTTATTTGTCACTTTTCCAAGTTTCGTCGCCATATTCCCAAATTGTACGCAGAAAAAGCCCCGGAAGGTAACGGGAAGGCGACGAAACAGTCATGTTACAACAGTCGCAGGCATGTTAAAAAACTCACGCGAGGCCTGCCGAGACATCCGACCATTTCATCGCTTCGCAATCAACGAAACTGCGGCATTGGCCGACAAGAGCGCGGAGAAAAACATCACCAAGCAAGAATCGTGAAGACCCCAAGTCACGCCCAACGTTTCTTAAGATATCATGTGATTATGGCAGATATTTTACCTATGAGAGCAGCAAGCATAACTTTAGCTCGCTCCTGAGATAACATTCGGTTGACGTAGCGCAAAGATGCATCACCTTTCGGCTGAAAATCGTGCGCAATGAAACTTGCGTCAAACACAGGTGCCATTAAACGCTGACTTCGCACTTGTGTCCGAGCTCGTGTTGCGCTTCATCGAGGTAGGATATGTAAAGAATCCTTTACGCAGGTTTTGTGTGAACACCCATCATCACTGTCAGCTTAGAAAACACATGCCGTGGTTTAGGATGTCCAAGCTCCTTGATTCGATCTCCGGCGTCCTGAACGGCAAATGTTCTTTGCATGGGCTGCTGTCCGATAGTGAGATGATGGAGGCTTGCCACGCTCGGCATTTTCTAAGCTGCTTTCCGAAGCTGTATAGGGTGTCCCAAGCGGACGTTCCGCTGTAAAACGAGCACGAGGTATTGCCAGTTGCACATATAAAGCTCGAACTTTCACCGAATGTTCGTGGAGCATTTCAGTTTTACCACGTGAACTTTGAAAGCTCAGTTCTCTTCCAGTAAAAAGAAAAGAAAAAAAAACTCGGAGCGAATACTTTATTAAAGTCAAGGTTGGCCGCGTTCGCAGACGACCGAGTTAGCGGCGCCATTTCCTTCTGGCGCCATCTACCGATAGGCAGCGCAGCGAGCAGACAAAAGAGCGCGTCGTCTGCTCGCTGCGCCTGTCAAGAGATGGCGCCACAAGTAAATAGTGTTGCTATTTCCGTCATCTGCGAACGTGCCCAACCTTTATTTTGGCACGTTTTCTGCTTCAATTCTTTACAGGAAGAGATATTCAGCTTGAAATTTTCAGATTGTGAAACGGATCCGCTCAGTGTACATTCGGCGAAATTTTGAGCGTTATATGTGCAGGCGCCGATTTTTCCGGCTCGTTTTAAACAGGATATCCGCTTGGGACGCCTTTTAGAAAACGAATTTCCGTAGTGCTTTTCGATAATACTTTGCAGTGACTAACAAAGAAAATAGTTACCTTCTAAGAACACGAAGTTAACTTTTTCTCTAACCTACGTTATTTGAACAACAAGTAATGATACTTCACAACGTTTCTACAGGAACTTGTAGAAAAAAAAACAATAATTTTGACGTCAGGTCGCACTCTGACTTTAAAGCTCCAGAAGAGCAATAAAAAAAAATTCACCAATATCAGCATGTTCACTGATGAAACTATAAGTTGTAATTTTTAATAGCACCTGTGCTCACATTACATAGTTTTAGTTTTTTCTTTAATTCAAAGCTCTAGTCGTTATTCTACCCAGTTACACTTACGTGTTAAATACGACTACTCCTATAATAATTAGGAAAAAATTGGCAGCATTTTTAATATCCAAAGACACATATTGCATGGAATGCCGTGTTTAAACAAAAATGGTCGTTTAAATATCTTAGAAGACAAGAAAGAGTCACGTGGGAGCGTCGAAAACCCTTTTTTTAATTACCCCACTGAATATAGCAGGAAAATTTACCAGATGTATAGGTCACGTGATGTCAGGTCATACATACATTTTGCGTGAAACTAAATTGGTGTCACGTGACGTCAATTTAGCCGGTAAATCAAGAAAGCTTACCTTTCCAATTTACCGGAAAAACTGAATTAGTGTTTAGTTCATGTAGCTTCAATTTCTCCACTAAATGTAGTGGTAAATTTAATTTTTGTTTAGGTTACTTGACGTCACGCCGTGTTGAGTTAGTTTCTCTGCCAATTTACTGAGGAAACGCACGTACGAACGGACGGATGAGCGAAGGGACGTAGTTTTGGAATTAGAGGGCATCAGAATTATGCCATGCCTTAATATATGTTTATTTTGTAATATAACTATTAGATTCGACATCATTGGCGGATTTCAAGGTGTAGTTATATTTTCTCCCCAGATCACTTTCTTCTACATGATCTACAAAGGCGCCCCATCTAGGCTCATTCTGGGAGTGAGATATGCCAAAGGCGGTCCGCTTACTGAAGAATGGACCACATCGACACCCACAGTCGGGTTTTCTTTACAGAAAGGATGATTGTCTTCGAAGAGGAGGGTCCGTTCCAGGTAAAACTACGAAATGACTTTCTGCCTTGTTAAAAATTATCTCCTGATGACATGATGAATCACTGATCTAGAGTTAGTGAAGTAATTTACGATTCTCGGTTGCATCTTTTCGGAAAATAAGGGTTAAGCTTTCTGTTCCATCAATTGTAACAAGAACAAAACTTAGAGACATTTGAATGATTTTAAAAAAAATTTAGTTCCTGGTTAAAAAAGATACACAGACCGCAAATTACATCTGACTATATTACATGATCACAAGATAAACAAAAAGCAAGATATGAGGGATATACATACAAGGACACAAATATTGTCTCCACGCAACGTGCACGTGCACCTTGTTTCTGTATGTTTCTTATTGCCGAGGTTTAAAAATGTGGTTATATATACACAGTGTCTCTGCGCTATGATTGTAGCATCACATAGTACATCTTCGTGGCATGTGTAATATGGGACCACCTTTTGCGCAACTATTTTATTGTTATTCAAGCTTTCTTGATACTCAGGTGTTTGGAACCCAGAGTATCAACGCATGTATCGGAATATCACATTCCGACATTTTAAACAAAAATGATTTTCTATTCTCTACCACAATCTGCAAGTAAACAATTTATAATCGCAATCTGATAAAAATACCCCCTATGTCAGTTCTCTTTTTTTTTTTTTACAGCGGAGCTGTTCAGGGCTAGTTTTTCCAGGATCGTGTTCCCGGCTAAGAATTGATGACACAAAAATATGGATAGCTACCAACATCTTGGAGCGACGGCGACAAGCCACGTATCTGGTTGCCGCCGTCGCTCATAGATGGCGGCAGCCTTTCCACTCTGGCTTGCCGACTTGCGGCCGGCCATTAGTTTCCATTGTACAGCTCCGCTGGTCTTCCTTCTTCACCAGGGTGGAAAGGCTGAAAGCTTTTTTTTGGTGCTTAAATCTATGATTCCGAACCTAAGACATAAGCGTATTGTTCCTTTGACTTCTGGTCATCTTTGGTGAAATACGGCGTCTGAAGCCTTGCTGGAGAAAGGGCACTGGGCTAGTGCAGCCCCACCTGTGATCAGCAACGTGAATAAAAGAGGAATAATTGTGAATTTTACGGCCAGTAGTGATAGTAGTTAGGAAGGAATCCAAAAGATACAGATCTGTAACACTAGTTTTGCCTACACATGCTTTCGAGCTGCGATGCCTTAAAGGCACCCTGAGGAGGTTTCTGAAATCGTCTAAGTATGGTCATAAATCACTCTGTGCGGTCTAAGCATCCTAGAAATTGTTAAATCACGACGATTCGCGACCAATTTCCAACCTAAAAAAGCTATCAAAAATAGAGTATACCAAGGTCATCGCAGAGAATGAGAGGAGACTTGTCCGAAACCAGAACCACTGTCAGGCAATAGCAAGCGGGAAGATCCTCGAGTCTCCACCGGTGACCCGCGGAGTAATATCTCGAATGCGCGCGGCTCGTCGCCCGGATCGCCCGGATGTAGCCGGGACTTCGGACGCCCGAGGCAAAGTTGATCGTCATCGTATCCACGGCTTCATCGTGCCTTGGCTCAGGCTAACTTGACGTCTCTCAAGGAAGAGATGTTTCAACGAACAGCCGCCATGGGGTTCATCTCTTATGATGCGACCTCGTTGCCCTCCGCCGTAAATTCGACCGCAGCAAATGGCGGGCCGCGCGTATCTCAAAGAAAAGGCCCCTCCGATCTACGGATGATAAAAAAGCGTGGACTCGCGGATGATGACGGACCACGGAGAGCAAAGCAAGCTTGGAATTCACCTGCATCACTGACAGAATTTCCGCGAGGAAGACCGATGCGATGAGTCAGTCCAGCGAGCGCGCGCTCGAGAGCAGATGACTGAACACATCACTTCCGTGGAAGACGAAAAAAAAAAAATAGGGCGATGTTTTTGAGACAATTATTGCAGTAATACGTTCCTTCTCCACAAAAAAAAGAAAGTAACTTTGTTCTTATGCTTTCGTTTGCTCTTATCATCTACAAAAGGATACACATTTTATAAGAACAGCGTTTGCAATCTCCACGAAATGTCGCGTTTTCACTGGTCACATGTAGTTCTAGTTGTTGGAACCACGCTCCTCCCATCCTCCGCGATGACCTCAGTGGACTCCATTTTTGATTGCGTTGTTAATGGGGACATCGGCCGCGCATCGTCGTGATTTGAAGATTTCTATGATGCTTAGAGCCCGCAGAGTGCGTTATCACCATAATTAGGCGATCTAAAAAAACCATCAGGGCCCTTTAAGGTCATCAAACATCCATGCTTACAAGTATCCGTGGTTTAACAGATCACCTTGTGCACGACCCATAGGTGCAGCAAATGTTTTTTTATAGGTAGCCAGCCTCCGGCAAACGGATTTTAAATCGTTTTTTTAACTATGACAAAGCACTTCTTTTATCTAAGACAAGTGAGCCCTCCCTTTGACTGAAGTCATTTTAACCATGTGCATATCTAAACGGACGAACTTGGTTGAGCTAAGCAAACATTATGCTCATATTACCTTTTTCCAAAGGTAGCCGACACTAAAAACCGGCCTTTCCAATAAGGTACTGTCAGAAACTGCAGTATTATGCGCTTCTTTTGATTATGCGCGTATGTTGCAGTCCGCTATTATAATGAAGCATTACCTGGAGAAGTATTCTGCTCTACGCTTAAAAACAGACTGAATTTAGATGCAAATTGTCTCAATAGGTGTTCTTCAAAGGGACGCACGAAGCCACGGATGAAAATGCTTACATTGCAGTCGACGACGTCTCCTTTTCAAAAGGATGCCGCGCATACCATGGTCAGTATCTTCGTTTGTGTTTGTGATCACAAGAGCATTAAAGGAACTTGTCGATTGTCAAGACATGATGTTTCTTGGCACACATTTGTGCTAGTATAATATTATATTCAGAAGGGCGTCCCAAAGTTCTTAAAGAAATATGCTTAAGGGGCACAGTAGTTATGTTAAAGCACGTAAATAATTCAATAAAAAATGCAACGAGCTAAACTATTTGAAAAATAAAAATATAAATCAACAAAAGAAAAAGAGAACACAACGACATTTTTTGTTATGTTTAACATAAGTGACTTTCTGTTAAGAATGTCGTTCAGACCTTGATGTTCTTTGCATTTACTCATATGTAGATCGTTAGGTTAAATGTACTTTTCTGTTTCGCATCAGCACTAAATTATTTCCTATATTTGAGGGTGATCGTTGCGCGTTTCTAAAGTCCAACGAATAAGAACCTAATATGGGGAGCAATAGTCTATGTGCAACTCCTCAGTTTGAGGTTTTTGCGGAAAATACCGTATTTCCGTAATTTTGTCCACAGAAAAGTACCGGGTGAAATCTGTGGATGTTAAGGCTTAGGTCAAAAAGGAAACCAGACTAAATGACTGGTATCACCTTAGCGGCACGAAATATGATCACAGCCGAAATATTACGTCAATGGGAGGCCGCGTACTAAACTAAAACCGACTTTAAAGATGGGACCAGCTGCTCTTTAGCGGGGGCAAGCGGGTTGGCTTTTAGTTGAGGAACACTGGCGCAGCAACCCTGTGGTTTCACGTAGCGGTGCCGCTGCAGTTGATTGGTTGTACAACGTACCGCAGCATCACAATGACGTGACTTGCCGCCCGTGTGGCTGATGAATCAGTGTTGCCATCCATCTAGCACAGTGGTTCTCAAATGGGGCTCCGCGAAGGCATTTTAGGGGTCCGCGAGAGCTCAGCCTCATCAGTCAAGCCCGGCAATAAAACTTGTTTTTTCTTAGATTGAGAGAAGAAACGTTTCAATTTTCGGGGAGTTTTTTCATGTATATGTCAATAGGAGAACTCTACTTCACACTGGGGCTTAGTTATATTCATTTGATAAATCTTTATCATAATTAAAACTATACTTTCCCTTCCCGTCATCACGAACGGGGTCCTCCATCATCCCCATCCGATCCACAAGGGGTCCGCGAAACATCAGACGGTGAGAACCACTGCGAGTCTAGCAGATTGTTTCAGTTTTGCCGTGGACTTCATGAAACAAATTTTGAGCCGTGATATCCTATAAAACTACACGCAATATCGGTAGAAAAATGTATACCATGTGATTCAGGGACAACGCCTTAGTTCTAAACAGTCGTAATCAAAAATGTAAAAATATTGACCGGAGCTGCCCTTTACACTAACAGGGTATTTATGGCTGCCAAGGTTTTTTTTGGACATGACATTTGAGAGCCCAGCTACCAAGAACACAATTTGCGGATGGAAATTCGTTTTATTTCCACACGAAAAGCGCCGAACGAGAACTGGCCGGCTTCAGTCGCGCTCACTCTCTTCCCCGTGGTCATGTGCCGTTTTCTACGGTTTTGATACAATCACCAAAGATAATCAAAGTCATGGGTCATCCAAGGCACAGACACAATACTAAAAATAGACAAAACATATGATACCCCCTTTTTGTGGCTTCTAAACAGCTGCAAATACATTGATTGAAAAAGAGAAAGTTGCACAGCCACGTGACTTCCGGTAACTGTTTCCTCTCCTATATTTATTCTTCCTTCCCAGTTCAGTTTCGGTTTCGGTTTCGAGCAGTTACACTTTTTTACTGTATTAAAAATATACGTGACACTTTAGAAGAATATTCATTAAGTAATCTTCAAACATCATAACTATTCGCCAAAAAAAATTTTTTTGTTTTGGGGGGTAGTGTTTTTTTAAGAATCGCGTTGTGTGTAACGTTTTGTTCATACATCTTTATTTATTGATTTGTTATTCGTGTTCTTCTCGGATAAAGCCGCATTCTCGTTGTCTGTAGTACTAATCATAGGCGTTATTACATATTAGTACTAGTTGTGCTCCTTGTGGCTTCTCAGTGATGTTATTAGTGGATATCAGAGTCCAGAGTTGGCAATTTGGTGCCGGAAAAAGTAAGCAGAACTAACTAGCACAGCTGGGGACAGGCGGGACAGAGGAGAATTGGGACTTCCTCCCGCGTGGCTCCGGCCCAAAGTCTCAACCCTGTCTCCCAGTGGGTCCGGTGCTGGGGTAACGCCGACAAGGTCTGAGCAGAGGAAAATTGGCGACTCCCTCGCCGGGGGGAAGAGGCGGGGGGTGATGTTTTTAGTTTTTTCGCCTGATCCCCCAAAGGTCATCCTGGTGATAGTTAGGGGTGTAGACAATTGGCTTAGAAGGGCGCGAGAAATTAAATGTTTGTCTTTCTAGGCTAGAGTGGCGCAAGCTACCGCCCGCTACAAAGGGTATAGCCACTAACTATCCATCCATCCAGGCTTACCTAACCAGTGTAATAAGCGCAACACCAATTATAGTCATTGACAAGATGAAAACGACAGTGAAGATCTTCTGTTGCACCGCCTCCAGCGCAAGCTTTCTACCTCCGACAAGGCTTGGGCGGCTCGTGCACCCCGAGAGCGCACTCAAAGCACGATCGAAGGCACCAAGCGCACGCGTTGGAGGTCGGGCGTTTGGAAGGCACGACCCGTAGTTATTATTCTGTTATTAACTGTAGTTGATAATAAATTATCTAAACAATGAGGTATTGCGTGTTACACGGTGAGAACTATATAACGTACCTCGATTAAAAATGTGCAAATGGAAAAATGAGATACATCCCCGAAATTCGCGCAGTGCTGGGCACGGTTTTTTTTTATATGAATGCAACGAGCATAAACGGGAGCTATATTTTTAATGCGAGAGCATTAATTGTCTCACTGAGTGACGCCGACAAAGCCGGAAACTAAATTCCCATTGGCTGAGCGTCGTCTGTAACAGCGAAATGGCACCTAAATTCCCACTGGTTGCGAAACATTTCTCAGGGAGGTTCCTGGAAACAAAAGTAATTTAATGACTTGGAGAAGAAAATTGCGTGAATTTCGGTCTAGGTGGGAACCAAACCCGGACCTCTGGGGTGGGAGACGAGCGCGCTTCCCCGACGCCACGGCTGGTCTTTCTTTTTTTTTTTATTGCCACAATAAAAATTTGTAACACAATGACATACAACAGAAACATTTTTTAAAAGAAAAGCGCCCAGCCTGATCCAAGGCTAGAGCTGGTCATTAGTTTAAAAGTCTTTTAAGGCCTTCAGTTCCTCGAAGACAGGTAACCACTCAGGGGGAGGAATCTTGGCTTTGTAGACAGCTGTTAACTCGCATACAGTTTGCACGAAATATTTTCGCACAGGCCCTACATTCACATCAGCATGTCTTACAGCCATACGACTTTTCCAAATGCTGTGGAGGCCAATGAGCATGACTGTATCTAAAGGCATCATATCGTCAGTCTGAACTTCTGTATTTAAGAACCTAATACCGTCCGGGGTGATGGGAAGTTCTTTTTATGGTCCTCTGCAAGACGTCCCAAAAGAGCAGGGCGTCCCAACACTCTAGAAAAACGTGCTCAATCGTTTCCGGTTTTTGGCACAGAAAGCAATGAACTCCCCAAGGAACAAAGATGCCTTTATCTTTAAGCCATGTCTTCACAGGAAGAGTATTGGTATGGAGCTTAAAGAAAAAGGTTTTAACTGTCGGCGGAACGTGCATTTTTTTGACACGTCTAAGAACGTCCCGCTCGCGGCGTTCACAGCATCTGTTACGATACAAAGGTACAGGAAAAAGAACATCATATAAATCCCCCGACAGACGCTTCCGGGCGACTCCAGAAAGATATTCTAAAGAAAAACGCACACACAAAACTGAAATGCGCTAACTACTTCACTCAGGTAAGGGCTGAGATGGCACGCACTACGTTTAAATGACGAGACGACAAACGAAGGTAGATGCTCCGCCAAACAGGTTTGTATCACAGTACGCAGAAAAGGGTCGGCTTGATCCCGTAAAAACATGAATCTCGAAACCACTTGCTTAACGAAAAGGTGTGACAAGGAAAGTCCGCCTTTGGCGACACGACAAAAAAGGTTATCACGGCTTACTCTCTCCCATCCAGACTGCCATATAAATACGGCAAAAACACGATGTAGCTTCTGAATGTTGATGCGGGAACAACTGATTACTTGAAGAATATACCAGATTTTGGCAATTAAAAACACGTTACACACCGTGGCCCGAGCAAAAATGGATAAGTCGCTTCCTGTCCATTTCTGTGCATTTCCCCGGGTTTCCTGGATGACCGATGACCAATACGAATTGTTTTTTTTATAATGCTGAAGAGGCACTCCAAGATAGGGGACAGGGGTGAGCATGAAGCTAATGTTTTCGAATTGCTGGGGCCTCGTTGCCCACGACCCGTGCCAAAACCCAACACATTTCGCCCAATTTACAGAAGCCCCGGTTGCTTCACAGAAACTTTTAATCACACGCACAGCCTCTGATATGCTCTTTTTATCGTTACAAAATACAGCCACATCGTCCGCATAAGCCAGCAGTTTGACTTCTTTGCTGTGCAACCTAAAACCTTGTATACTCTCTATTTTCAATTATCCGACGACAGAAAGGTTCTAAATAAATGTTAAATAATAGAGGTGAAAGGGGACATCCCTGCCTTACAGATGACAAAACTTGGACGGGCTGAGTAAGGCGACCATTCACAATCAGTTGCGTAGTACACCCACTATATGCCATTCGTACACCAGCTAGAATAACTTTGCCAACCCCAACGCGGTCCAGTAAATCAAACAACACATTATGCTGTACGCGATCAAAAGCCTTCTCTAAATCTATTTGTAACATGGCTACCTGGCCTTGATCCGCGTCACAACACTCGAGAATACTGCGTGCACAGTGAACGTTTGTAAAAATTGTCCGCCCTTTAATCCCACATGTTTGATGGGCTCCTATGATGTTGTGTATCACAGTTTGAAGTCGACGAGCAAGCACTTTCATAAAAATCTTGTAATCAACGTTGCTTAAAGCAATTGGCCGGTAGTTTTTGACATTCCTAAGTTTTTCTTCGTCGGAAACTTTTGGAATGAGGACTGTGTGACTATTAAGGAAAGAAGGTGGCAATGTTTTTTTTGTAGAACGCTTCCAATATCACTTTATGAAGCTCTTGTGCTAAAACGTTCTTATATTTTTTGTACAGAGTAGCATTTAGCCCGTCCGGACCGGGTGATTTTCCAGATTGTAGTTCGTCTATAGCTGCTTCGATTTCGCTAAGTTCAATTGGCTGCTCAAGCCAAGCAGTCGTGTTCTCGTCTAATCTTGGAATCAGATGCAAGAAGGCGTTATCAAGGTGACCCCGATTCGGTTTTGCGTCACGCTGAAAAAGCTGACTGTAGTACTCGACAAATGCTTGCTCTATCACGTCGTCTTTCGAACTTAACGAACCGCGATACTCAATTTCACAGACTCTCTTCTTACTCGCGTAGTGCTTTTCTCTACTAAGCGCTCTTTTGGTCGGTTGTTCTCCAAGGAGATATTTTTCAGCACGCGCTCTGATTACCGCCCCTTTATACTTCTCCGTTTCTATTGCGGATAAGCTATTTTTAGTAGTTCTAATATCGTTTATATATATACCGGGATATTCGGATTCTAACTTAAAGAGTCTCTTTAAATCTGCACGAAGTAGGTTTTCTTCTTTGTCCCTTAAATATTTTAGAGCGTGGGATCTTTCTAGGGCTGCTAGCTTTATTTCTTGCTTGGTTACCTCCCATGCCTCAGCTGAGCTATTAAAATGCCCACTGGACATATTCGCCAACAACGCCTCTAGCATATTAGTAAAAACTTCGTCGTCAAGTAGCTTAGAATTAAATTTCCACAAACCCCAACTGAAGCGATTAGTTTTCCTTCTAGCTCTACCCAGAGTGAACGTCACCAGTGCGTGATCGCTGAAAATTATCGGCAAAACTTTGTACTCGTCCGCCCCAGTTAAAAGCTCGGCTGACACGTAAGCCCTGTCAAGTCTAGCGTGACTGGACGAACAAAAATGCGTATATCTGAGCGTCTCCGTCTTTTTTTGAAAAGTAGCAACGTCAAGGAGATAGTATTCATGAACCATAGTGCTCAGAAACAATGCGCTGGAGTCGCTATGTTTTACCTTAGTTGACCTGTCGCTTTCCTCGCAGACGCAATTGAAATCCCCTAACAATACTATTTCTCGGGCACAGTTTAAAAAGTGATGTAGGCACTCAAAGAATCCCTTTCTTTCTTTAACCTGATTAGGACAATAAACGCAAATGACCCTCCAAGGTTTATCAAAAATAACGAAATCGCATACAATAAGCCTACCGAAACTATCTGTAGTTATTACGTAATCCTTAGCATTCAGCGCCCTTCTGATGAATAATAAACACCCCCCGACAAGCCGTTAGCGTGACTAACACAGATATCAAATGTGGCCTGAAAGGGCTGAACTAGCCTCGCTGTGTCCTCCTCACTTTCTACTTTTGTCTCTTGGACTGCGAAGATGTCCAGATCATTGTCTTCAAGAACTCTTCGTACCTGGTATTGTCTACGACTCGTGGACATGCCGCGAACGTTCAGAGTTCCAAATTTGACTGAGTCAACAAGCTGTGACATCTCCGTTACACCACTAGAAGGACACTGCAAGCGAAGGCACCCTCACCAAGCGCGGGCTATGCGTATCACAGTACCGGCGCTCCCTTTCCTCCTTGGTCTATGGGGGCTTCGTCTTCGTCTTCTGTGGCAAACGAAGGGGACGTCCTGGAGTCGTTTTCGATGGCGGTTCAGCTTCACCTAATCCCTTGAGGGTTCCTGCCGGGTCTTCATCAGTTTCCCTTGACCTTTTGACGGCCTGGGTACCAGCGTTGGCCATGGTAATGTCCGTCACCTCGTCGGCTCCTGTCTCAACCTCTTGCTTGTTTTCGGTAAGGGTTACGACGCTTGCAGGGTGGCCACCGACGGCTCCAGCGGCTTTAGGGGTCGCTGCTTCCGTGAAAAGCTGTTGGTCGTCGCTTGGCACCAGCGCTTTGACGCTTGTCGCTCCTTCCGGTGTAGGGGCGAGCACTGGCTTCGCAGTGGCCCCCTCTTCCTCCATGTCTGCTTCATCCATTAGGAGCTCAGACGTATCCTCTCCCCCTCCCGCAGGCCCTGCGACCGCCGCATAAGTCCGCACGCAATGTTCGGCCGTGTGGCCGAACCGACGGCACTCGCTGCACTTGGGGACCCGGCACTCGCGCCGAATATGGCCAGTGCGATAACACCTAAGGCAGAGCGGGGCCCTGCCTGGTGCCACTACAAGCGTCATTCCTCCGGCTATCCGCACTTGGTGCGCTAGTTTTTCCACGGTAACGCCCGCCTTCAGTGTAACAAGAACCGTCCGGGTGTTGGACTCGATTGCTTCACAGCCCGGAATGCGCCACTTCTCCCTCGTTACGTCAGTTACTTTGCCGTATGACGAAAAAGTGGTACGCACCTCGTCATCAGAGACATGATGAGGCAACCAGTGAACCTTGAGGCGAACATTCTGGCCGTTGGGATCAATCACGATGCAGCGCCGGTCCTTCACGACGAGTTCTCGGGCTTCAACCAGTTTTTTCTTGCTTTCGTTGCTCTTGAAGGTCGTCAGCCACACATGGTTCATCTGGTAGGAGCCCAGTGAAACCACGTCGGCCAGCAGGCCCGCCCGAGTCAATGCGTCTCGGAAGTCTTCCACGCGGTACGGGCGTCCTTTAACGTCGGCATGTAAGAATACCGAGTTTAAAACAGTAGGTCCTGTTGGCAGTGGTGGCAGATGAACAGAGTAATCCAGCTCAGCAGAAAACGCCTTATCACCACGGCCCGGCTGGGCCGTTATCGCCGCTTCATCGGAGCTCGACATTCCGCGTCCGTACACTGCGGTGCCCAGAAGTGGAATCCGACGCCACGGCTGGTCCACGGTTCCGGCTGACTAACGCTGTGCCTATATACTCCGTGTCACTAATTGAGTGGGGTACAGGCGAGGGCACTGCCAGGCCAAGGGAGAAAGGGAAAGCACTAGGAGGGCTGAGGAGGAGAGAGAAACCTCCTTTCTTCTCCAACGTTCCTAGTGCGTTTGTTTTCTTTCCTCGCCCGCCATTGCCCTCCTCTTCCATCCCGCCTTCCTAGTGCTCACCCTTCTCTCTTCGCCTGGTGCTGCCTTGTCGGAACTGCACACAACTAATGACACAGAGTATAGTGTGTGCGTCATGCTCTCGCATGTCCACACGTAAGCAGTCTTAAGTGTCCCTGCCGAAGTTTTTTTCATCACCCTCATCACATGAGGGGGGGGGGGGGGCCTTCGAGATTCTTTTGAAAGAGAAAACGTTCCCTTGGAAAGTCAATTGAGCTCCTCGGTTGATTGATTTATGAACCATTATTTAAAAGGTGTTCCTCCCGAACTAACATAGGTGTTATTCTAATACCAGCGATCAGCACGCGGTCGTTGCAAAATTTCATATAGCAACTTGTCGATCTAATTAATGATCGTATAAAAGTTGTTGTAGTTTTTTTTTTCGGGAACAGATATTAGTAAAAAAAATCTCCATTGAGCTTGAGAACCATTTCTGTTTTGTCCTTTGAGTGTTAGCCGAAGACATAAGTGGTAATGGGTTATGGTTAATATTTAAATAAAAGATTCTTGGCCACACTGACTAATATACACCAAGTTTATTAAGCAGGAAACTTAAAAGCAAGGAGAAGCCATGGATCAGCGACCACTATATTTGCAGAATTGGCAAGCACGCACAATGTACCGCAAAAATGAATCGCCATATAATTTATGTAACTTAAAATATTTAACGCCACTATATAATCTTAAATTCTATGGCTGTCAAGAAACGTTTTTTTCGAGGTTTACTTAGTTTTGGCTAAACATGAAACGAAGGGCAAATGGTAAAATAGGACCCAAACTTGCCGCATAAAGGAATATAAGCAGCAAATTATTTCGATAAAGTGCTTTTGGATATTTCTAGAGAAGCGCCGTAAACTTCCCCAACTCAATCTTTTTTTTTATTCTAGTAATCGAAAACAGACAGGAATTTCAGCCTCATCATACTTACCCTCTCCATTTTATATCTGAGAGTGAACAAAGACTCTAGCAAGGTTAGACGTCGTGCTTCGAGGACGAATCTTTTCAAGAAGTTATTTTTTGTGCGTAGCATATCAGAGGGAATTTAATACCACCGGAACTGGTGTGCCTCGATAAATCTGCTTTATTTTATATTACATTATGACTCCCGCAATAATGCCTAGGAGGCGCCTCGAGTTTTTCTCTTGAACTAAAGAATGCAGAAACGTGGATGTGTATTTTACAGGAGCCTTGCCAGACCCGCCTTCGACGCCTGCTCCCACAAAGCCCCCAGCTTGTCCGAGCGATCAATTCACCTGCGCCACTTCCGAAACATGCATTCCAGCGAGAAAGATATGTGACTTCAAAGCGGACTGCATGGACGGGTCGGACGAGAAGAACTGTGGTGAGTCCCTGTACACATCATTTTTTTTTCACAGTGTATTTATGATTATGGTTTCATTTAGGAGAAATGTAAAATTATGAGTAACGCGAGTGTATAACGCAAATTTGCACTGCTGCTTAAATTTATCAGCGAGCGTTTGCCAGCTGCCTTTAGGTGAAAAATTTGAGTGGTGTGTAATCACGTGCCGTTTCAACTTTTCTCGCTACATTGAGTGGCACAAAATTATTTGGGTATTAATGTGCACCAATGATAGTTGTTTATGTTTTATCATAGCGGGTCAAGTTTATATGCTCATAGTTATACACCAATCCGTTTTTTCTTATATCTTCAAAGAAAAACAAATTAAATTTCGGTCTTAATTCTATACGCGTGAAGGTTTCCCCACTAACTATGGCAGGGATACTTAATTGCTGTATCGTTATGCACCAATTCTTTTTCCGCGCTAATCTTAAGGTGCATTTTTATATTGTATTGTGGGTAGTGTTGAGGGAATATTCAAATATTGCAATTGTAACTCCGAATAATTTGCTGTTTGATATTCGCTTCAGGATGAACTGCGATATTCCTATTCTTCGAAATGTTGTCTTTGTCCTCCTCTCACATTTTCTTTCTCTTCTACGGTTGACGTGTTTAGTTTCCTCGCCCCAGGTTCAGGTAATTTATCAAAATTGTAAATACACACCAGCTCGCCTGAGCTCTCGCAGCAATTTTGTTGATCCTGCCAGGTTGGCTTTCTATGAGCGCGATTCTTACCGAGTTCCGGTGCGCCGCGTGGAAGCAACAACCGCGGATCTCGATTCTTTGGGTGCGGCTTATCCGCAGTGCACCGATGCTTGGTGAAAAGCGCACTCAACGGGTCTGACCTGCCGAGATCAACATTTCGAAAAGTACAAATATTGCAGCCGCGTGCTTAGGAGGAAAGCGCATTTTCAAATCGGTACGTTGCGAGCACTCGCCTTATGATTTAAAAGGAAAGGTAACTTTGTTAAGATTGGCATTTACATTGCAGCAAAATCTTCAAAATATGTTAAATAGTGATGTCCAGACAGCCAGTGTTAATCTTTGAAGAAACAATATTTGCACATACAAAGGATAGTTAAAAAAATATCCTTGATTTAAGTATAGCTGGGAATCTTTATAGTGTTAATTTTATGCCAATTGCATCATTTGTTTGTCATTCCACTCAATGCATTCAACTTTTAGAGGCCAAAGTCAATAAATATTTCTAGACTGAATTAACTTAGCTTAGAAACGAATGAAAGAAGCTTGGCAAGAACCTTTGCAGGCTGAGCTGGGTTTTGTTTAAGCATGTTGCAGTAGTAAAATGCTTAGAGTAACTATTCTGGCTTCGATTCGAAGATATTCGTCAAAGACCACTCTTCGCTTCGAATTTGCTTCGTGATCGAAATCCACTATTCGCACAAAGCTAATTGTAGCACATCTTAATTTTCACACCCATAAAATTTACCGGCAATATTGAATTGGTGTATCATTATACACGAATTTATATATTTCAGCTAAATATACCGATAACTTTCGTTGTTTTCAGTTCAATGGGATTAAAGTATGCTACATTCAGTGGATATTTGCGTGACATCCGAGCTCTGACAATTACACTAAAAACACTTAGAGGGTCTCGAAACCATTTTGCGTTTTCCAAATTTTATCTTGGAGTTAGGAAATATTTATCTCTTCTTTTATATCGTTTCGCGGATCAGGCAATCTGGAAATCACGTTTCCTTTATATATCACAGCGTCGGACTTACGCAATCATTATTTAGACGAAGGCACCCAGGCTTTTAAGGAAGATGAGCAGGAATATAACTTGTATCCCTTTCAGAAGCTAACTTTCGTGGACACCATGGTGTTCACGAAAGTTAGCACACCAATGTTATTCCATGAAAGTTAGCCCATGAATGTTGTTGTTTTTCCTAATTCACGGTGAAACGTTCTAAAAACGTGCACTCTAAAAAGGTATATAAATATGAAAGCACGACTTGTGTAGAAATATGTTTCCCTATCCACTTGATGCTCAAATGAAAACAGCCACGTTTTCACTATTGACCAGAAAAGAGTACAGGAGAGGAAGAAACATCTGGTCCTTTTTCCGACCTAGAGGCCATTTCTCAAAGCACTCCAAAACTTAAAGTAGTGTTCCTCTCAAGAGCTGAAGGGAAAAAGAACTGGATGTACGCTCTAGGAAATCTGGAGCGACTAATCTCCCCGCCAAGCGCTTGGCAGAGCCAAACGCTGCAACCTACGGAAGATAGTCGGCGAATGACGAGGCTGATATGTTTATAACTAAGATAGTCTTGACTGTGGCTGTAAACAAACTGAAACCACAACTTCGCTGACCCCGCTGCAAACTATATTTCCATGTCTAAACGTATTGCCACCTAGCAACGTCATTTGCTGAGCTGCCTTCATATATTTCAGCGATTGGCTCTCCCAAATGTTTACAGCAGAGTAGTCACTCCAGGTTTTTTGGTGCCGGTCATGTCTTCTACACTTCACACTTGGGCGAATATCCAAAAATAAATGTTTGTAATCCACTTCTACCTTCGAACTTTAAAAATATTATCGCTCAATGTCCTCAATCCTTTAGTTTGAAGATTACATACATTACAAACTTTGTTGAATGAAACATTTTCCAAGTCAGTATCTTGCAGCCAAATCAGCCACATGTGGGAATGTTTGGAAAAGCCAGCTTATTGTTCTTTACTTTTACAAGGTGCTAATCAGCACCACGATATTTGCTTTGTTATTCTGAACATTGTTACTGCCAGATCGGGGCACAGCCCATTTGGCAGAATGTTTCTCCCCTTGATTTCAACAATAACAGGTTCGATAGGGAAGGTTAAGAGGTGGCAGCGTGAACAACAAATTACGACTCTCAGATGATAAGATTAAAGCTGCCTAAATTACGCAACCAATTAAATGGTAATGACCTTAATTTAGAAGAAATATGAATAAACCAACTATAATATAATATTTTTATAAACGTTGATGGATAAAGTAGCAGTGTTTTTGAACTTCATTTATTTTTTCACTATTTATTTATTCTTGTTTGCTTGCTGTGTGTTCAAAACGTGTCCTGTTTTCATTTCATTTCATTTATTAGCCATTTTGAAGTGAGGTGACAGAGACAAAACGTGCATAAAAGCACCTGACCAAGGTCCCAAGCCCGATGCAGGTTTCTAAGCAGCAACACAGATAAGCAAAAAACACACACACACACACACACACAAAACGAGGTTGCTTACACATTTTTATGCAATATATTATTCATGCTTCAAAACATAATCCTTTATTCTTTTTCTGAACGTATCTATTAAATTTACTCCTTCAGCTATTTCCAGAATTTGAGGATGCATGTTTAGAAGTTGGGGAATTCGCTGTGTTAATGTTTGTTCACCATAGCTCGTACGAGTTTGACCTCTAGCATAA
This sequence comes from Ixodes ricinus, assembly GCA_037355805.1. Lineage (NCBI taxonomy): Eukaryota > Metazoa > Arthropoda > Arachnida > Ixodida > Ixodidae > Ixodes > Ixodes ricinus. The sequence continues at coordinate 62,854 of JAZHYW010012469.1, forward strand.
TCCACACTTCTTAAGTTGTAGTTAGTTTCTCTTAAGAAAAATTGGGTGTGAAACGACTCCGTGTCAGTTTTGAGATAATGAAAGATGACTTTTGTAAGGTTGAACATCATTAACTGTTGTATAGTAAGCAAGCGATGTTTTTTTTTAAATAAGCAGATGTGTGATCGTTATAACTTAAACACTCGATAGATCGGATCGCTTTTTTCTTGAGCACAAGTAGTGTTTCAAGGTTACTTTTTAGTTGTACCCCAAACCAATGAGCAGTAATGTAAATGATAGTGAACAAGTGCAGAGTATAATTGGCACTTAAGCCATGTTGGTAATAAATATCTTACTTTGTGTATTGTGCCAATTGATCTGGAGAGTGTTATAGACAACTTGGACACATGAGTTCTCCAGTACGAGTGTTCATGAAACCATACACACAGGAACTTTAATGATTCAACCTTCTCCGATTTGTAGGAGTTAAACTTTATATCTATGTCGTAGTTAAGCATCTTATTTCGTGCCCTAAAAACAATATATTTAGTTCTTAAAACATTAAACTCAAGCTGGTTTGCAACGAGCCACAGTAATAAATCCTTTAACCAATCATTAGCTGTGCTTTCAAGATGCTGGGGGTTACTATCGGAAAAAAATACATTCGAGTCGTCTGCGAATAATACCATTTCTGAGCGATGCGAAATATTAACGATATCATTGATGTAAATAAGAAACAGTAATGGTCCTAAAATTGATCCTTGCGGGACGCCATATGCTATTTGATGGATCTCTGATTTGACGCCGTTATAAATAATGAATTGTAATCGAGAACTCAAGTAACTACTCATTAATTCGTTCGCTATGCCCCTTACACCATACATGATTAGCTTTGTTAGTAGTATTTGATGTTTGGTTGAATCGAAGGCTTGCCGAAAGTCAAGAAATATTCCGATGGTAAACTGTTTATTTTCAATGTTTGTAATAATTATATCTTAAATATTTACGAGTGCCATTTCCTATATTGTTCCTATACCTCTGCTAGTAAACCTATGTGGGGAATCGACGACCCCGTCAAGCTGTGTTCTTACAGCTCTTCTCTACCTCCATCATTATTGTTTAAGAAAATTAATGCATTTTTACTCTTACTATTACCTTCCGTCGCCAAGAAAAGGTTAATCTGCATGGATGTTTAAGAAACACTAAATTTGGGAAGAATAATATTTATCGAGTGCCTGTATTTGTTATGCAATAAACACTCCGCGAGCAAAAATTACGCAAATTTTAAGTCGCCCGGCTTGATTTCATTTTCAGGTGGGAGCGATTTTAAAACAATACTTTATTTAGAAATGTACACTCGGAAATACCGCGTGAGTCACACAAATCGGTTACACTTTGAAGAGATCAGATAGATTGCTTCCTTTACCAATAAAGGTAAAACTTTTGCAGTGAGGTTGCCGGAAATGTGACTACCATGTATTGAACGTTTAAGACAGGAGCGTACCTGAATAAAGAATAGCGACTTAAGAGCGTGAGTTCACAACCTGCGGCGGCAGTCTGCTAATAAAGGACGTGTGGGTGTTACAACAGACAACAGATAGCAGCAACTCTTGACATATAACCGAAGTAGCTCAATAAGAGTATTTCTTGTGAGTTTTCTAGTTCATTCATTGTTTAAAAAAAACTTATTGAAATCACACATTGCATCGGAAGAGGTTTTCACATCATTCAACTCAAACACCTGGTCTGCTATCGGAAATCAAAGTCTGCGTTTTAGTTCTTAACTGCACAATATGTCAGATTTTCGCACTCAGTCAGAACACTTTTCGTTAGCAGACCGAATTTACAGATATTGAAATGATTATATATATATTATTATGTTTTTACTTTCTGCTCAGCTGAGTTTATTATTTAAAGGTTTTATATACAAAGACACAATTTATGCGTTCTCCTTGTTGTCTAGATTTTTCCTAATCTTTGTCCCAAGTGTTAATTAAAACGGAGCGTGTTTATAAGCTGCAGTTCTACACACGAAAGAACAGACTGATACGACGGTGCACGCAACATGACGTCCTAGTATGTTCTGTTCTACCTCGTTCATGAAATGCCTATAGCGCTAAACATTATAACCATCAAACTCTGATATATTATTGTTGAACTATAAAAAACAGTATGGGCTTATTTTGTTTAGGTAAATAGGTTAATTTTGTAAGTTTTATGCAATATTTTTCTTGACGCGCACCGGTACCGAACCTCGTCACAGCATTTTTGTTTGTTTCGTGTTGAACGACGAGCTGGAGCTGAGCTAGCGTGTCATTCTCGCGAAAGATCAGCGTTGTGTTTCCTTTCTACCTACATGTCGAATGTGTGCAACTGCTTTTATCCGTTTGTTTTGTGTCTTCGGCCCAAATAATTGCTTGGAGATATTCAAGTTTAATTTTCAGTACAAGTTATTATTGCATGGGGAAAGGTCGGCAATTGTATATTTCCTTCTCAAACAAAAGCAGCGTGTCACTCCCCCCCCCCTCTCCGTGCCCTAAAAAATACAGTGCTTTTTTTAATATAAAGTACGCGTAGTAAAATGCTCAGTTCCCGTAAAACTGTAAGAGTTGGAGGAAAGATACGGGTGCTAGAGCTCAAGAGGAAAGCGTTATCTTATAAACGAATAAAGCAAATTTATGAAACGTTCAATCGCCAAACATTTGACGCCATCCATCCATCCCCATGCTTTCATGGACTTCTTTTTCCCCCATTTCCCCGATGAAACACCAAGAAAATCGCTTGCAACCTTTGAATCAGATTAAGGTTAGTTCTAAAACTTTGGCATCTTGCGTAGTGGATTTATCCGGTAAAAAGTGTTCAGAACGCACTATTGTTTTTTTCATGAACAACAAATATACAGCATTTAGGTGTCTATCAGTGTTAACGTTGATTTTAACCTTAACAGGAGCTTGTGACTTCTCGACCGATCTGTGTGGTCTGACATCCGAGAATCCGGATGCAAGGTACACGTGGAACCGAACATCGGCTCAAGACGTAACCAAGAATCCATCGAGTGATGTTGGGTTGCCGAAAACGGACAGCAACAACGATCCCCAAGGATTCTACTGCGCCTATAAGGAGACGAATCAAGGTGACGTGAGAATCTATTGATAAAAAAATTCTTGCTGCGCTTTCGCTAGTTATTAGGGAGTTTTCGTAGACCGTCTTCGCCGTCCCGCAACGCTCTCCGCAACCCGCTACGATACCCGGAACTTTACAGGCAAGGCTGTCGGTGCGCAGAGCGCAGCAGCTGCTTTTTCGTTGAGGAGAGCTTAGCGGAGGGAGAAACGTGGTCTACGAAAAGTCCCTATTGCCATAAAAAATAGATAAATGTGAAATTAACTTCTATTGGGCATAGTTGGACGCTGTTTATCTTGGCTTCAAACTTTGCTTCCTTTGGGTATTGACTGTTTAATAAAACTGTCCTTCCATAAAACGAAATACCGAGGAATTGCACGTAATTTTCTGACACCTGTTGGCGCATACTGAAGGAGCTGGGGCTATTGAACGTCATTCTCAGAAGACAGGGAAGATATGAACGTAGCATGTAGTGCAATTATTTCCTTCGATGCCATTTCTGCCTGGCTGACTATTTTCGTCAAACCAATTTGAGGACCTTCAGCGTGATCTCAAAGCATTCCAAAAAAGGAACACGTTCGTTGGACTCACACGAAACATCTCGTCCGCGTATATCATTTGTCGCATTTATTGAGCACCAATTTAGGGCGGATATTTAATTACTGCTGACATGGTCTTATATTTAGTACTCTGCTCCAATATAGGCCAATCAGTGAGCTAAAGCTACTGGTTTATGAAAATGTTTCCTGTAATTTTACGTTGACACACCCGCCTTGGTTCTTTTTGACCAGAGGCTCCTCAAACCATTTGAAGTGTAACTGTGTTGCCTTTGCAGATGATCCACAGGGACTGGCAAACGCCTTGTTGACTCCAAGTTTGGGTGAAATCGCTCACTCATGTACCATCAGCTTTTATGCTTTCATCAGTGAAAGTAAGTTTGGCACTGTAGTTATTAACGTTTACGAGTTCATTAAAAACTTAACTCTCAATCACCGTATAACAAACAGACCATTTTTGTCGCTATCAGTTTAGGACGCAGTTCAGCATTCCAGCTCATGTTGTAACTTAGCTCAAGTGACGCCAACATGTTGGCAGCTTGATGTAAGAGACCATAAGGTTTTCTCAGTGTACGCTTCTTGTTTCACATTAATTACAGTCCTCTATTAAGGACAGTAATTTTATCCCAACTACCATGACTTCAACAAAAAGAAGCATAATGCAATAAATAGAACAATATTGTGCACTTTATAGACAATTTACAGGAATACAATATATTTTACTTCATAATATTAAGTACACAAATCTCAAAAGTAAACTTTAATCGCTCTTAAATATTAGATTTTCCTGCACTTTACATTTCATTATATGTGCCCGTGTATAAAGCACATATAGAAAGAATGATTGTTGGAAAATGTTGCGATTCATTCTCACACTTGTTCAACGTGTTTAATTTGTGCACAGCACTTACTATTCAGGTTGCGAGCAAGCAACAAGAAAAATTAAATTCGAGCGGAAAAATTAGATTACATAATTTGAAAACCTTCTTAAGACCTTATTCATAACAGTTAGTTCTGATGCTACGGTTTAAACAATACAAAACTAGAACAAGTAAAGTTTTATGCAAAAGACGCTGCGCTTAGGTGCCAGTTTCTTCGCAAGAAACTACACCTTTGCATAGGAGTACAATCAGGAAGGAGTGGGTGATGCATGTCAAACTATAAGCTGCGCAAAGCAAGGCCAAAGACAAGTGCAAGAAATGCATGAAACGCAGTGCTGACTTACAAGCTATAACTGAAGTTAACAGAAAAACAAACGTAACGTCAAAACCAGAAACAATGAGCTACGCGTTTATTATACGAACCAATCGTGGTTCATTGCGACAGATGTGAAGTTCGTTCTGCAGTTTACTGACACGAGGGTCGTAACGCAGCGGCAACCGGAAGTAGAAGAAGTTTCCGACGCGTCGTACACTTCATAAAGCGAGAAGGGATGTGAACCAGTCCACCAATAGAGTGATCCGAATACGATGAAAATCAAAGTGAAGCATTTGGTTTAGAACATCGGAGTAGTAGTTGTTTTGGGTGGTATTGAAGGTTCGTGATTTTAATAAAGGGGATGAGGGCTTCGGAGGTTTTTGAGCTGCCGATACTGAACTCAATTTCGAAATACCAAGGAGTTACTCTTCATGGCATGCTACTTTAACGCCATAGCGTTAAGGAGCTTGTGTCACAGAAAAGCCGGCTTCAGTGGCGTCGTGACGAGGAAAATTCTGATTGGTCGCTAGGGTCATGACTTCCAGCCCCATTAACTCGAGCGGGAATTTCAAACAACCCACAACACTCACGCGATACATGACGTCACGCGTGGAATAAAAGTGATTGAAATATGACATGCATCGAACGATTTCACTTGCATGAAGTAATTCAATTGTCTCGAATAAAAAAAATTGAGAAATTTCAGGCGGGATTCGATACCCAGGACCCTTCAGTTGCGTGTTAGACGCGCTACTGACTAGGCCACGCAGAGCCGTTTTCGCGGCTTGGGTACGAGCGGGGGTTTATATATAGTATTTAGCTATTGCGTTCCACTCTCAAAAGGCGAATCTTTAGCGTCCTTTAAGTTTATTGTTCCTAAGTATAAAATGGCTCTTGAAAAAACAAAAAATAAGCGCGAAGACAAAAAAAAATTTTCCGCAATGTCCAGTACAGAAACGTCGTATGTTGTACATATGACGATCGATCAGGCAGTCTAAAACACAGTATTTTTTTTGCTTTTGTTTTGTTGGTGTGTACTTTCTCAGTATTTGTTTCACGCTGTCAACCTTGTTGTAACAGCTCGGAAAGGAGCTGTACTGTTCACATTTTGCAACGTTTGACGTCACGTTTTTAAAATTGTCAGTAGAGACATCTCAGCCTCTCAGGCCAAATTTAAAAACCCGGTGGCTGCGCGAAAAAAAAAACTATTGTGACTTGTAATTCGGGTTCCAATTGAGATGTACACAGGGTGTCTTATTAAGATTTACAGATTTGTTTAACACAGTCTGGATAGTTACAATTATGTGGTTCGTGCAGGTGGGCTATACGGCAAAGGGGACATTATTTGGGTGGCTAATCTTTGCTATCAATCTGATAAGTAATTATAATTTGCTAATAACTTTTAATTAGCTAAAATAGACATATGGTTTAAATAAGAAACTTACTGAGCGTCATCGAAAATCACTAAATCAACTATTTGTAGAATGACTTGAAGCTTGTGGGAAACTCGGGCGCGCGTCAATTTTACCACTCGTGAAGCAGGCGCATACTAGCTGTGGCAAAATGCGGTTGATTAGATTATCATCGCGTTTCTCCACTGCTTGTATGCGCCTGTTGCACAAGTGGTAACTTTGGTGCGCCCCGAGTTTTCCACGAGCTTCAAGTCCGTCTAAAAAGTTGATTTAGTGGTTTTCGATGACGCTCAGTAAGTTTCTAATTGAATCCATATGTCTATTTTTACAAAATAAAAAGTTAATTGTCAGAATTTTATTTAATTAGCCAACTTATTGCAAAGATTATCCACCCACACAATGTCCCCCTGGCCGTATAACCCACCTGCACAAACCGCACAAATGTAACTTTCACGGCTTTTTTTTAAACAAATCTGTAAAGAACAAAAGAAACACCCAGCATATATAAAGTCGTTAATAAGTTCATGCACGACATCATGTGTACATATATGTTTATTGGGCACATTCATAGCACGTTTCACTATGCGAACGTTTTTAGTTCAAAGGAAGAAATGAATAATTTGAATTCTGAAATTTCGGCAGAGTGGTGTATATGACACAAAACGTGCGAATATCTTCACCTCAAACCGAAGGGGTGTCGTTCTAACAATTTACTTCTTTCCTAGCTCCTGCGTGGCTGTGGTTTGGAGTGCAGCGAAGCACCACGCATGAAAGTGTTTTCCGAAAGCGCTTCGGCTTGCTCAAGGGGAGCGAGAGTAGCCATGCGTGGACCAAGATGACAGCCAAGGTTGGAAATTGGAATCCTGGCTCCAGAGTAAGCTTTTAATGTGACTTTTAGATAAATTGAAGTCCAAAAGTGTAGAACAAGTGTTAGGAAAGAGTTTTTTGCGTGAAGCCTTGTAGGTAGTTTAGAATTGTAAAATTTTCTTGTTAATGTGTTTAATATACAAATGTTAATAAAGAAACGTGTAAGGATATTTTTTAACATTCTACAAATTCCTTTTTGCAAAACATGAATGCCCCAGCTCCACGAAGTTATGTTTTTAGAAGATAAAATAATACCAATGGAGAGTTCGATAATTCAATAGAAATTGCAGGCTTTCCAACGATGCCTAGAACATACGTGTCGGGCCAATGCTTTTAACCCAATAACTTTTATGCCAGTTGAGATACATTTAAGATAGAAAAAAATGCTTTCAAACTGTTAAATAAAAATAAATTATTTCACACGTAAATATTGAAATTCAGAGACCTTGTGTATTCTTCTGTATACATTATTGCTCCTCCAAAATACCGTACCTATTTGCTTAATAAATCTTAACTCTTTGATTGTTTCCCGTATTGACGCACAAGCGAACACCTTTCAAAACCTCCGCTTACGTATTTATGTTATATTGTTTCGTCTTTCCGTTCTAAAGTTCTACTTTTTATGCACATTTAAAGGGGTACTGACCCGCCAAAGGTCAAATGTTTTATTGTTTAAATTGATGAAGTTGTAGTCATAGGGACGCGAAAAATACCGCAATGCAAATAGAAAATTTCACCTCGCGCGCGCGCCTTTTCATTTTGTATCGTTTCTCTCCCGCTCCTCACCTCCTCGCTCCTTTTGATTTGTGACGTCAAATATCATAAAATTTAGAAGCTTTGTAGGTGACATTTCTATAACATTTAATAAGGGCAATTATAAAGCATGTTTTTAACGCAATTGCGAACGCCCTACGGCCCTTCTATTTGAAATAACGAAAATCGAAGTCCGGTGTGATGTCGCCTCCTGGATTTTTATCCTCTCTCAGAAAACATGGCGGCGCTCGACGCATGTGGTAGAGGATGATCGGTGAGTCGGCGAATCCGACGAAGTGGTCTTTTTTAGGTGCCCGACGACCTCTCAGACCTCGAAGAGGAAATCGTCAAACGCTCAAAACAACTGGGCTCGGTGCCCGTGTATCGTAGCTTCGGTTGTGACTCCGCTGGGCAGCCTTTCACGCAGAACCGGTGAGGCGTAGTCCCTCGCGTCGCTCACAGACGTCCACTGCGCGTTTTCTTTGGCCTCACATCGTTTCGAAAAATTTGAGATCGCTGAAAGGGCCCGAAAAGAACTTCAAACTCGAACGTCAAGCGTCGTCTGCTCGCAATGATAGGAGGCACGGCACGCACGGAGGAAACCAGTTGGCGAACACAACACTTCGGGGCGCGAAGGCAACGGCGGTTCAGAGCGGAGGCGTGAAAGAAACTCTAATCGCACGGCAGCTCAATATTTGACGTCACTGCACTGGCGCGGCTCGCGCCGGAACTTCAAATCCGGCATTTGGAAATTGTTTTTACTACATAAATACTGAATTCCTACGTTTTGAATTTTGAGGGTAATGTCCAGGGATAGTTTTCAATTGTTTCGGATAATAAAAAAATGTATTTTGGCGTGTCAATTCCATATGAACACCTCTTATATCCACCCGATTTGTGACTTCCCCTGGGCAATGAGGATATAGAAACAAATAAATGAAAAAAAACAAAGACATACACGTATAATATTTCGCGTATCCTTGGTGGCTTTCAAAGTAATTTGAGGTTCACTCCGCCTCCCAACCGCAACCTAATTAGCATATATCTTCTCGAGGTTACAATATGCCTCTAAAATACGCGTTCATCATCAACCTGTATGTAGCAAAACACTCCAAAACCCGAAAGATGTCGTAAAAAAAAAGCTTCCAAGAATATGAAAGGCGCAATCAAATGTGCAGTTTATAAGGTAGTGATGAGCACACATTGGCCCTAGGCTCTTTTGCAGGTGAGATAATACAACAAGCGTTTAATAAATTTCTCACTCTAATTAATGTGGGCTCAATTGAATCGAATCTTACACAACCCCTCCAATGGCATCATGGAATGCTTACTTTTGTATTATGAAACACCTTAATTGTGCAGGACATAGCACGACATAAAACCCCAAGGATATTATCTCCACATTAGCTTTCCATGCAGAAGAAAACGGTCAAAGTACTTAGGTTTTCATTGCAAGAACTCGCTCTGAAATCAATTAACAAATTTAATGCCTACACGTAACTGTGGGAAAATTTCCTCAAAGAGGTGTTTCAGTAATAGAATTAACGTCGTGAAATTTCAAGATAAAGCTCTTTTCCCATGTCCATGACAAGGGCCCCCGGATGTAGTAAAGGCAGTCCCCGAGACAGATGACCCAATCAGTTGAGGGTCGTGCTCGTGGTGGCGTCTCCCGATAGGCGCGGAGAGCAGTCGACGCGCTCGGCCGAATGTGCACGACGCCGTCGTCTGCTTGCTGGGACGGCATCGCGCACACGTGCCTTCGGTTTCACCCAAGCAAGTTGTGCAGCCTCCTACTCCCTTGTGACAAAGAACACAGTGGCACGCTGGCGCCATCTATGAAGGAGACCTCGAAGTGCATTTAACTAGAATGAAGCGTTTAAGAGTACTTGCGAAATCAAATGTACTTACTATCTTCGAGAAAATGGTCGTTTATAACACTGTCGAATGTGTTTCAAGTCCACGGTGAAAAAGAAAAAATGATGTACCGAAATAATAGAAAATATTAAAAAATCCCGTACCAATCCAACTGGCGTCACACTATGTTCGAGGAGAGGGGAAAGAAGGAGGGAGAGGAGGATTGGAGAGGAAGAAAGAAGGAAGGGAGGAGGATTAGAGAGAGAGAGAGAAACTGGTGAAAAATACCCAAAAATTTGTTTGAGAGAACAAAAAGCGGGGACTTGCGGTAAGGGAGGTGCCCCGGCGATTTGTTGTGGGTACTTTGTTGGGGGAAGCAGACGATTGCCCCTCGAATGAGATATCTTCTTTTAACGTGCCTAGGGCGTTCTAGCAGATTTAGAAACTTTGTTTTGGTGTTCGACTAAACGCTTGTCGCTTATTGTTACAGATAATTAATGGGGTTAATATTTCTAATACCATTGAGTCAGCTCACCATGAGCGATTTCTAAGCGGAATAGCAACAGCCACTTTCAAATAAGTTTGGGAAACAAATTTTTACACAGGGTTGACCGAATCCCCAAAAAAACTATAATTCACCTTGTGAAATAAAATAACAAAACAACCCTAATTCAAAATGCTAAGAAAGCTGTTCTACAAAATCAAAACAATTAATCTAGTACGTTCTTCAAAAAACTGAGAAATAGGCCTAATGTGGAGAGCTCACGCTCATTGCTGCTTTGCTTCTGAGACTAAAAGTAAATTCTGAGTTCGATCACTTAACGCAGCCTGGATGTCGTGTAACGCGTTGTTAACGTCGTCGACGTTGAAAACGCGGGTTACATGACATCAAGACTGCGTTCATTCAAAATCATCTGCTTCCACAACAAAGTAACCACAACAAATCACCGGGAAACCTTCCCGACTGCAAGTCCCTCTTTTTTTTCTCAACAAAGTTTCGGGGGCTTTCCCACAGTTTTCTCTTACTGCCCTCCTCCTCCTCCCTCTCTTATTCTCTTCTGCTTCATTCTTTCCTCCTCTCCATCCTTCTTTCTCCCTCCTTCTCAAGCGTAGTGCGACGCCAGGTCCTCAATATTATGAGCCATCTTTCCAATGCCTTATATAACTTAATTTCAAGTTTTAGGCTCTGTAAAAGCAGATATGCGGAAATTTCAATATTAGGGAACATGGCAAAAGAGTGGAGATAGCAAAAAAATATGAAAAACATGAAATTATAGGCTGTAGAAAGTGGCAACTGTTACCGACATTTTGAAATATCAAATATTGTATCTATTGAGTTTGACCGATTTTTTCAGTTGTTAATAGAAAACTGCATATGAAGGAAGTGTTGATGATATTCGTCTGAAGAATGGATTAGGTAGTTTGGAAGTGTTTGTTTCAATAAAACAATGCTGGCTTTTTTTTCAGTTCTACTTTATGACCCATGGAACACACACCAGCATCGACGCCATTGAATACCGTGGCTGCCATCCTGGCAGAAGCAGCGACACCTGTAGGTTATAGTAATGTTTTCTTATTTGCTAGACATTATTCATGGTGCGTTGTTTGCTTTTGCGCTGAGCATAGAGGTTTCACCTGTATATCCCGAATTCTATATCTGTAGATATATGACATTTTCCAATGTTGCGTTCATTACTGTAAGAATTGTTTGCCCCACTGAAATGTCCCATATATTGAGATTGCGCTGAATAGTAACTGGGCTACATAAGGTATATGTAAAAACACAAATATGTTCAGCAAACAGGTTTGAAAGAAAAGTACTCGGGAAATTGTCACTGGTGTTGCATCCGTCTTTAAGTACAAGGTGCCCCTAAAACAAAAGTATGTTTATTCACCGCAAATATAGACTCATCGTCAATGCTTATCCTCGGAAACGTATAGCGCTGCAGACCGGACCAGACGTCACTGTTTCCAAGCTGGTCGATTGTAAATTCCTGATATGTAAACAATTTTCAGAAACTTTTCAAATATAAAATGGCTGCCGACAAGGCGCAGGGAACATTTGTGGATAAATGGCTTCACCTTCTGGGAATAAACACCATTTTCTGTTGAAAGTTACTGCAAATCACTTCTCAAGTTTTTAATATAATGCAAAGGTAGCACCGAAACTTATGGCATCTGGTCCGAACAGCTTGCGCTACAGTTGGGTTGAGACAGTGTTCTGTGATGCGCTGTTGATTTTTGTGGCATATAAAAATATTGTTTTTTTAGACTCGATGCACGTTGTGATATTTGACCATTTTTGTTTCTCTAAAATTGTGCGCCTCTTTTTTATAAAGAAAATTACTTCAAACTTACCACACTCACTCTTTTTCTGAGATTCACTTTATGCGACCTCAGCCGACCCTACAATCCGAATGAGACAAATCAAGCAACGCAAAAGTCTCATCGTCATGGTGCTCTTCCGATTTGTGCGTTTGCTATAACTGGCGAATTGATCACACACGGTGAATTGTTCGCCAACCGGTGCTATCTTCTCTCTAGATCGATTAGACGGAAGAAAACACAGACATGGAGCGCCGCGACGATTCAGTTTTGGTGTTGCTCGATTGATCCATCGGTTTGTAGCTTCGGCCGTAGTCCGCCCAAAAGTAGCACCAAGTAATGAACCTTTTTAATAGTTTTCTGTTGGTGCGTGTTCGTTGTTCTGTGCATCGATGGGTCAAGACGACACGTTATAGTTTACTCGCCGGGACGGACGTAGCCTCCACACCTGCGATATCTGACTCACGTCTCGCAGGTACCTTGCACCTATCGTTGGGTGCTACCGCTGGGCTATGACGCCAACTAGCACCAATGCTGCCGTGCGTGGCACGCGGTCTGCCAGTTTTTTGTTCCTGAAATGTTTGTTTAAGAGAGTCGTAGAGGAAAGTTACACTTATGCGGTTGGTGCACGTGAGGTTATACCGCCAGGGCGACATAGTATAGGGGGCTCGATCGTAATGATCTGTCGGCATTAATGAGCAATTTTCGTTCATTAACTTTATACTGAATGAAACTCTTGCTGAGCGTCATCGAAAACCGACTGAATCGGGTCCTTTTTAGCAGGATGTAACGCAGGGGCAGTATATTACGGCGTTCTCGTAGGCTGCAACGTTCCATTTGGACGCGTTTCTAGGTATCGATTTCTTATCGGAGCGCATCCTTGCGCCCGCGGGACCCAGCCGCCCCCCAGTGGCTGAGACGCGCAAACACGTGCGACCAACTTCCCTCCATGCTACAAGGAGGTGAGTGATGGCTTTCGCGCCGCGACCACCGGGGAGACGATGGAGCGCGGGCGCAGAAGTGCGCTCTTATAAGAAAGCGAAGCCTAGAAACGCGTCCAAATTGAGCGCTTCTTTAGAACGCCGTAAAATGCTGCCCTACCTTATGCCCTTTTAATAAGAGTTGATTTCGTGGTTTTTGATGACGCTTTCGAAGCTTCTAATTAGAACTATATGTATATTTCCATTAGTTAAAAAGTTAATTAACAAATTTCAATTAATTAGCTGACTGGTCGTTACGATTAGCACCCTATACTATGTCCACCTGGGCAGTATAACTCACCTGCACAAACCACATTAATGTAACTTTGACGTTTTTTGAAACAAATCTGTTAAGTAAAAAATAAAAAACAACCCGGTATACGTATCGCTATTCAGCTGTTGATGCGTTTTCTCTATTAAAGTGTCTATAACTTATATTAGTTACATGCATTTTCGATGGGCATGCACTTTTTTCTAGAGTAGTGGCTTCAGTATGTTACGTGATTCAGTAATATTTTTTTTCATGAATAGCAACCAAATTTTGTAAGCTTCACCTGTTATTGAAGAAATCTGAAACGAGCATCTGATGAACTAAAACCCTGAGATTATGGAGAAAGACGATGCAGAAGGAGAGAAGAAGAGTCTTTGCGTCTCTCTTCCTAGGTCTCACGTTTTTAGTTCGTCATGTTCAATCATCACCAGCTCGTTTAGCGCCCTAACATTCTGCTCGTGAACATCGCTCGGCTTAGCTGGATCGACAGAGCACAGTTACAAGATAAAAAAAACCCTAATAGATTTTTTATTGAATGTCTGGCTTCGAGCTATCATGAAGCTTCAACTCGTAGGGGAATTGACAGAAGTATATTGTAACCTAAAATGCTTACTCAAAAGCTCAATCTTTCCCTTTTAGCAATCAGCTTGGACTGCGTAGAAGATGAGCGAATGATGAAATGAATTCACCAACCTTAATTAGGGCCGGAAAAAATTACACAAAAAATACATATCACCTCAATTGTTAAATAATAAAGAAGGGAATTAATTAAGAGTAGTCCCATATGTAAGGTGATGATTCTAGCAGTATCGCCGAACAAGTTTGTACCCAGGAGGAAAGTGCTTTAAGCCGCGACTAAAAACCGTCACAAAAAGAAAAAGAAGATCCGTCGACCGCCACATCTAGCTGACGTTGTTCACGTGGCGTCATCAGCGTGAACTTCGTCACATGACACCGGGAAGTCACGCTGTCACGTTACATTTTGTTATGCGACGTTACAAACCCGTGCCATCTTGACATGACACGGCACCGTGACGATATGTGCTTGGATGGTTGGACGTCACATTCCTGGTCGTGTGGTTGGTGGAACGTCCAGCGTAGTCACACGACACCTACAACTTTAGCCTGACACATTCAATGGCGTCACGTGATTTAACGTCACTCTCTGGTGTCACGTAATATCGCGGTCAATATGGGCTGGAACAGTCCTTTGAGCTTTTTTGGCGTACCTGCAGTTTCTTTTTCTTTTTTATAGAGCCTTGGTTCTGAACCTGGATTGGAATACATTGTTGAGTTCTTGCACTTCCCACTCTCGCTTACTGAGAGTTACTAGAGAATGTGGGGCCGCAGATGCAGAAATAGACCGGATCGGCAGTTTGATGTCACATTCACTGCGATAGTACAGGGAGTTCCCGAGAAAAGAAAACCGTGATTTACGGTTCGCCTAAATAAGCTCTGCATCGCAGAAAGCTCAAACTCCGTGATAATGTAACCCTAGAGTTAGGGATAGAACGCGAAAGTTTTACAACATAACATTACATAGACCAAATTTTTTTGTTGTTGTTGTCTTCGTCTGTTTTTTTTTATCGTTCCCCATCTCAGGGTTTACAAGATATCGGTCAAAATATAATTGAGAGAAACTGAATTTTCCTATGAGCCGACGTCCACCTAAGCCTAGGGGGACGTTGGCTCACGTTCCACATTGTCGAGTTCTGTTTTTACGGTATTAGGCAGGGGTAGATGTCGGCTCCTAGAGACTTTTATTTTTCTGAATTTTCTTTTGATCCAGGCAACGTCATGTTCTTAAACCTTCGCGTTTTATTCCAACCGCTGGAGTCACATTCTCAAGCAGTTTTAGCTTTTTGTGATGCATAGCTTATTTAGTGGGCCCTGAAAAACACCGTTCTCGCTTCTCGGGCACATCATGTGTATATCATGTGACAGCATGTACATCATGTGACACTATGACGTCATGCTATCACATGATGGCGTGTCCTTGTCACGTTAACCTGAATATCTCTGCTCTATACAATCTGGGTATCTCTATTCTATACGCAGAGTCAACATAAATCGCAATTTTTTATTTGGCAATATTTGGATTTTTTGATTTGTGTATTTGTTTTCTTCACCAGACGAGGAAGACTTATTGGTCAGCTGTTCCTTTGAACTCGAAGACAAGTGTGGGTGGTTCCCGGAGAATCAAGTTACCGAGCTTGACTGGGTCAAGTACTCTGGTGGGAAACCCATCCGAAGCTGGCAACCTTCTTCCGTAGATGTGGGTCACTCAGGTATAGTTTTTCTTGTGTAGAAGAAGTAAACAAGATACAAGTTTACGAATACAAAATACAAAATTTAAATATGTACAAGAAGTATACTTTAATTTTTTTGCGTATACACATAAAGTTAAAGTGGAGGAAAGACGTGAGGGTTTTGGAATTGTTCATTTCTGTTTTCAAGTTCACCAATGAATTTAAAGAATTATTATTAACCACAAACCATCCAAAATTGCTCATTGTTTATATGCAGAAGGGTTTGCTTTAAGTTAAATTAAGTTTTAAGACTGCATGAAATGTTGTTGCAGTTGTTTAGTCATATATGAAATTTAATCCTTAAACGTAGCACAAGTTTACAGTGAAGCTGTGTATGGCTAGAGTTCCGTAAATTTTGTGTGTGCGTGACCAAAACCTTTACGCTCGCACCGCCGCATGGGCACGACTCCCCTGTGTAAAAAATTCGATGTAAATAACCAAAACAAAGCATTGACGAACGCGCGTGTAAGATGCCATTTGTTTTAGGGTTTTGCTTTAGAACAGTTACTGCTGCAGACGCCGGCATGTGCGGCGGGTGGAACACCAATCGCTGCATACTCCTTGATGTCTGGGTAATTTAGCAATATGCCTATTCAGTAGATAAGCTATCAATACGCACCATTGTCATGATCAGTAGGCTCCCTGGTAGATATTAAAAATTTCTCAAAGATTTGACGCTGTGCGACCCGCGTCAGCCATGCCTACGCTCGCACTGCCTTCTCTTTGTCGACGTTCCAAGTGCTTGCGCGCCTAGTTTTCTTTCCTGGCCCTCTCCCGGGGTCGCGGTCTCGTCGCGCGTGTCTACTTTCCTCCGGCTTCTGAGGGCGGATCTGTGTCGTGTGCTAAACAGATTCGCTGGCCATCCACCTTCAGAGAGTGGAATGGCTCATGATTTTTTTAGGGTTATAAAAGTTTTAAACAAACCTTTACGAACCAAGACTCGTACTGCGATTTACGACGCAAACGCCAATGGTTTTAACTGTGGTGACATGTTAGTATTATTTTGTCCAATGGGCGTGGAGAGGCAGCCTGGAAGCCTTGCTGTATTAGTGAAACTGGCTGTCTGATTTTAACTCGAGCAAATTTATTTAAAGAAATCGTGCAAGCTACACTAATTTCGGTCTGAGTAGGTGAGCCATACGGCCGGGGGACATACTATAAGGCAGGAGCCGGCAATGCTTTGCAGGGTCGTCCACGAAGCTGACACGAAAGGTGCCAAACGGCAAGTCGGAAAGAGGGAGGGGGAGAGGGGGAAGGGGAGGCAGGTGAAGAAACGGCAAGGAGAGTAAAGACATCATCTGTACAAATATGGGGATGCCGGACAATGCTAATTGGAAGTGATCCTTGTTCCTGCATGTCTAACCCCATTTGAGGTCAAAACGTCTGTGTGGTCTTTGAGTTTGTGTGAAAAAGCGGCCGGGGAGGGAAAGGGGGGCTCTTCTGGTGTCGTTCCGGTGGTCGCAGGTATCTGCCTCGCCGGTCACAATCGGACCGCGGGCCGCGAGTTGCTGACCCCTGCTATAAGCGGTTCCTCGTCAGGAGAAGTAGTATAATTAACTACAATTTATTAATAAAGTGATTAGGACACTGCAGAAATAAAACACCAGGAGTATACTGTTGGGGCCCAATGTATGTCCTTTTTTTCTAATTTCTTTTATAGTGCTCGATAGTTTTTTGTGTGTATAAATATTTATTCCTAGAACCCTCACATCCACTTCATTCGTCAAGGCCGCCATGTTTGGGGTGTTGGTGATTTTCTTTAGCCCACCATCCCTGGCGGCGTGGCATCCCTTTGCACACACTAGACACTTGGCTTTCTCGGAGTCTCGCGGTTCAGCTCTCTTGTTCACCTTCGGCATTTTGAGCTCGCGGTACCCAGACGATGATGTATACAACATCGCTGGCTTTGTCAGTGTCTTCACCACTGATCGCATAAGCAATGATAGTAATTTTCGTCGAGAGATGTTGGACGCTCATCATGTTGACCTCAACCCGTTGGTGACCAGCTCCAGCAGCAACGACGCAATCGTCACAGACGAACACGCAGTCATCTGCAACGATCTCGCACAAAAGAGTGCTCGACCGCTGGAATGGTCCTCACACCAAATCATCGTATCCCACAGGGCTCAAGCAGCGTGCGAAATTACGTTTCCTTGACTCACGACGGGTAGGATTATTCGGAACTTTAGCATACCCCTTGGTTTTTTCTCACGTACATTCCGACTTGCCACCGCAAAAGACTTCATGATATTTGGAACTGCTTTTGCGTTGGGAGCTAGCAAGTGTTCTTCTGACACCCAACGCATGGGATCGGAAAGGAAACTGGCGAGTAGATGCCGAAGGACCGAGCAATGAAAAATACACCAGGCAATCCAGGTGTGACATCAGAGAATCCTGGTGTGACACCAGAATATCTGGTATGCCCACCAGCAACGCTGGTGTACCTACCACACCAGCCTGGAGTGCCCACCAGCCTGATGGGTACACGAAGAGAGTCTGGTGTCACACCACAAGGGCTCATGCGCCCACCAGGCAGCCTGTGCACACCACGCAATTTGATGTGACACCAGAGTTCTGGTTTTGTTGACTTTTCCCCCGTCCGCGAGCCTGTTTTCAATTTGTTTATGTGCCGCCCCGTCCCCCAACGTGGTGCCTTGTTTCCTCCCGTCTTGGTGGTCGCCGGAGACCCCGCGGCGGGCTCTTTTGTGCTCAAGAAGTGTCCCCCTCGTTCCGAGCACTTTCCCGGGCGGCCTTGAGCAGCTTGGGGCGCTCGCCGGCTCGCCTCTTCGAGGGTTTCTCTTTCCCTTTCCGCCGGTATTCTTGTTTAAGTTTGAGAAAACAAAGGAGTCTTCTTTGTGAGTCGGAGCCGAAAAGATGTGTGCTGGTGCGCTTTCCTGACTTCCGACGAGCTTGGTTTGGTAGGAAATCAACAAAGAAAGCTAGTAATTATTACAGCTTTTGGTGCCGAAAACCGGGAATTAGCGGCCAGATCATGCCTACTACGAGCGAGGAGGGCGTTGACCGCCTTACGCGAAAAAGGATTACCCTGCTAGCCACCACAACAAAGATCATCAACGAGATTGGCGTCCTGCTGGCCACGAATCCAACCGCCATCGGTGAGCTCCAAGAAACATTTGATGTTCTTCTACTTAAGGAGGCTTCCCTGAAAGAGCTGGACAAGGAAATCGAGCCACATGTCGAATATGATGCCTTAGAAGAGGAGATTTCTGGCTCTGAGAGGTACGCGGAACGGATCAGCGTAACTAACACACGAGTCAACCGCAAGCTGAAAGGCCAAGAATTGCGGGACGACAGGGCGTCCGGTTCTTCGACGCAGGGCAGTGACTCCGGACAAACTCCAGTTGATCACGGCCAACTCCCTACAACAGTAAAGCTTCCGAAGGTTTACTGTTGTGCTTTTGCTTTTTTGAATAAAGTAATTATGACAGCAGCGTTGTTGTCAAACATATCATTGTACCTTTTTTTTTGTGAGTAAAGCAACACCCAGTCAACCTGTGCTCTGGTTTCACACCACAACAAAACCTGATATTCCAGCAGAACACCAGATTGCTGGTGTCTCATTAGAACACCAGATTGCTGGTGTCACTCCAACACACCAGATTTCTGGTGTCACACGAGAACACCAGATTGATGGTGTGAAAATGTCCCAAATCACATCTGTGAAAAAGTCTGGTGTAACATCAAGTCACACCAGCCCTCGGCCTGGTGTATTTTTCACTAGCTGCAGCATAGCGAGCCTACCTGGCGCAAGATCACGTCAAGCTGAAGGTCAAATTACCATGGGGCGAGAGCGAGGGCAATCAGCATCAGAGTATCCTAGTAGAGTGAGTGCTTGCGATAGTAGCGTAGCGAGTTTGCGCGAACATAGGGGTATGCGTTAGCCTAGGAAAGAGCGTACAACTACACGATCATTGTCAAGTGGTTTATGGGCACCACTGTGTGACTTACTTGGGCAGTGATATCATAATTCCGCCTGTGTTACTTGGTTGCCGAACGAAAATGATGGACATTTGTAAATTGAATATCGAGCTCTAACAGTCTCGACACATGGTATACATTAAGTAACCTATGTGCATTTTATGTCATGATTTATCTACCCCCTTAGCGTCGTGTTCTAACTTTTGTAACTCCCTCAATAATGAAAATAAACATATGAATTCAATCACAAACTTGCTGACCGTCACAGAACATTACAAAAGCAGGAAAATAAAGATAAGCTTGAAGCACGTGGAATGCACGGGTTTTCGCTAAAGTAATAACTAAAACATTGTCCGCATTTCTACACCACCAGCCATGCGCCTGTTGCACGAGTAATCAAGTCAGCGCAGCCCCACGCTTCCCACATACTTTAAGCTGATAAAATAAAATGTATTTATTTAGTGGTTTTTGACGACGCTAAGTGAGTTTTTATTTAGAATTATATGTTCATGTTCACAAATTAAGAAGTAATCGACGATATTTAGTTCATTATCCGACTTATGATGTCTAAACATGACATAAACCTTGAGACTGCAGGCAAAATGCGGCACGAACAATACAGGTATCGAACACAACTGAACCTTTTATTTCCAAAAGGGGCTTATATAAGCAACTTGACAAAAAAAAACGAGAGGGAGAAGCAAATGAACCTTCTTCCCCCAAGTAAACAATAAAATGCCGCAACCCAACAAGGGCACGAAAGTATGTCACGAAACCCTTCCCCTCTTACTCTGAAACTTCGCTAACCGAACACAAGACCCTCCTTCTGTACTCGTCCTACTATGTCCGGTAACGGAGAGTGAACCACAACCGAACACGTCATTCTGGTGTCGTGCAACACAACAAACACTTGAACCCGTAAAGAATGAAACAGTGACCCGCCCAGGACACAAAAGAAGTCACGACTGCCACTTCCTTTCTTACCCTGAATTACCGCCTACAGAACACTATCATCCTCCCTTTGTACTGGTAACATTAAGACTGGTAAACCAAAGTGTACCATGGAAACGTGCGTCCTGCTAGCTTCTCGGAAAAACAAACACATTGGACTCACAAGGTCACCATTTTGTAAAGCTTTAGAAACCGTCTCAGTTCAGGACTTCAGCAAAAGGAAGGTTTATTAACAACGTCTGCTTGGTTTAAAATTGTCAATGACTCTTTAATCCCAACCTTCCTACCTCCTAAGAAGGAGTCTGTGTTTAGCGAAGGTTCAGAATAAGAGGGGAAGGGTTTGGCGATGTGTTTTCGTATCTTTGTTGGTGCATTGGCTCCTCCTCGTTTTTCTTTTGTAAAGGTGCCTATATAAGCAAATTTCGGGGAAAAAAATCAGCTGTGTTCGAGACTTTTTAGTGTTCGTGTCGTTCTTCGCCTGCAGTCTCGGGGTTTATGTCATGTTCAATCTAAACCAGCTCGTTTGCGCCCTTACATACATTTCCTTATCATGTCTATTAGCTCCTCTTGTTTGTCCGCCTCTCACTATAATTCACAAGTGGAGGCCGCATCGGTACATCATTTACGGCACTTTTTTAATATATCTATTTGAATTGAAATAATAATGTTTGTTTCAGAATTACGTTCATTTGCCGTTCTTCTAAAGTTATCATTAATTTAGAAATATCAAATATTGTGTAGGAGAAGATAAGCCCGGGTGCTCCAAAACATTTCTCCCGATTCGATTACTACAAAATCCTCTAAAGCAGTGGTTTGCAGCCTCTGATGTTTCGCGGACCCATTGTGGATCGGCGGGGATAATGGCGCACCCCATTCGTAATGAGGGGAAGGGAAACTATAGTTTTAATAATGATAAAGATTTAATAAATGAATATAACTAAGTTCTAGTATAAAGTAGAGTTCTCCTATTAACATATACACGCAAAAACTCCACCAAAAGCTAAAAACGTTTGTTCTCAATCTAAAAAAAAAAAAAATTCAATTGCCGGGCTTGATTGATGAGGCTGGGCTTCGCGAACCCCTAAAATGTCTTCGCGGACCCCAAAGGGTACGCGGACCCCTGTTTGAGAGCCACTGATCTAAAGCATTACCAAATAACTTGTTGAAGGTAACCAATCTAGAAAAAAAAGTCTTGAGACTGTTTGATGTCTTGTCTTCTCATTCAGACGCTTAGTGAGGATGTCCCTTTTGTTAGGGCTTTATGGATTTTTTTTATCTTGTTATAATAGCATTTCGTTCCTTGAAGCTATCGTAGCCCTCATTTTTTATGAAATGAGTGATATAAACGTGTGTTTATAATGCGAGGAAAGGGTTACAGTGCGTTTTTCTGCCGACTTATCGTGTCACTGGAGGGGTAGGGTTGTTGGGGCTATGGGTACGATGCTCGAACGCATTGTTGACTGTTGTGATTAGAGTCCTATAGAGTGCATCGAAGATGGTCCCGGAGTGTAAACGAATCACGTCCCACGTCGGACGTCGCGATTCTGGCGATTGGTCATAGACGTTCCAGAAGAAAACAAAATCAGGCAAATGAATGTGTCGCTGTCACCGTTCCCTCCCAATTTGTTACTGCAAAACATTCAATGGACTGTGAAGCTAAAGCGAGCTGCAACACAACAGGCGACTGCCACGTGCACTTCAGCAACAACATGTCCCTTTTCTGAGGTCATCGGGCGATAATAGAGGAACCGCATTTGAGGACCGTGTAAACACACCAGCCATAGACGCTCTGGAGGCAACATACTGTAGTGATGTGATTGCTGCGCCATTTGTACCAAGCTGCGCGAAAGCGCGCGGTTTGGCCCTTAACCTCATTTCGCTTTAAAAATACCCAGGCCACGCCACCCGGCGAGATCGTTGCGTTAGGCTCGTGCGAGTCTTCAGATAATTCAATTATCGCCTCAAATAACGTATTATTAGGTTTAATTTTGTATTAAACAGTGACAGTACTCGTCATTTTTGCAATAATTCTCAGGGCGCGTGGTTTGATTCCGGCGAGATAGTTTCGTTGAGTGTGCTTCTCACTGCGCATTCCTGCACTGCAGTGAAGTGACACAAACAGAATAGGCATCGTGATTTTGCGTGTCTTGCAGCGCGCACGCAGCGCACCAGCGTGCTAAGGAGAAAGCACAGGTCCAGTGCGAGACGTGACATAAATTATGAATAAAACTTTTGGTTGCATATCTAAAAGTCTGCAATATTCTCGCGGTATCTTTTTTCCGATTCCACATTTAGCAAAAATGCTTCGGTAGTGCAAAAATATTTATAAGGTCTCTTCTATAGGGTTGTGATTGTTCAAACTATTTTGTTTATTAACACTTTTATATAGGCATAAGGAAATAAGAACCAAATTAACAGGACCAACAGATGGAAGTTCGAATAAAACATTAGCAAGTTCGGTGGTATCGTATTTAAAATTGTCGTATTATTCGTTCGACTGTCAGTTCTTTTTAAAGTTTTTATGAAGTACAACAAATAAGGTGCAAATGGCGTTTATAATAAAATAACAAAAGCTGTGTTTCTCTCAATATGAGAAATGGCAGTTTTATTAAACCCTCCATAACTTTAAAGAAACATAACTGGAGGTGTTTAAATTTATTGTACTTAAGGATTATTTGTGTGGGATTCCGTACCTAAAATAAACATACGCAGCAGTTTGTGCTGTCATCCATCAGTCATATTGCTACCGTGCGAGATGTTCCTACATCCAACTAAACAGCTAGTTCCCTGTCTGACGAAATCACTTCTGCTGTGCAGTCGATGCTCACAAACGTAGGTTGCACACAAGTGAAAAGGAAAACAAATATATACATCGCATTTTAGTCGAACAAGCCGTCATTTCCATTTTAACACAATATTTGCAGTGGGATGAGTGATGATGAAGTTTCCACTCACGCTACAAAAAGTTATTTTTGTTGCTCCAAAATAGACGTCGGGCTGCTTCGAGATCACTACATAAGGACTCAGACCAACCACAGCAGTGAATAAGGGGGTAGTTTGGGTAGGTGGTTACGGCGGCGATATAAGAGGTGACGGGACCCCGATCTTCTAACGCCGACCCATGGGATCTATTCCCTGCTGCGGTGCCTGGAGGCTAGAACACGTCTCTGACTGGAGTGTTTACCGCGTCCAAAGAGTGGTTCCACAAGGTTCGCCTGATCATGTCATGGAAGTGTCATGCTGTCGCCGGCTGCAGTCCTGGTGGTGCCAAAGCGGTGGTGGATGAGGCCAACGCCTGTTCTGCTGCAGGTAGCTTTCCAGCTTGACAGTACATGGAAGCTTGGGCAGTCAAGAGTTGGGACGCCGCGATGACAGCGACGCTCGCGTTTGCTCGGGCTTTTTGCCGAAACATGTTCGACCCACCGCCAGGATTGTGACATCTGTCAGAGACACGTTCGAGGCACCGTGGCTATGCGGAGCGTAAGTTGGTCTGCTGCTTGCTCAGGGGTTGCGGTAACTTCAGAACCCCGAGCTCTGGTTGGCTCGATTGAAAGAATGGCTGGTAGACCACAAGCCAACTAGCCCTGACGTCCTCCCTCTATCCTTCCAATCAAAGCCAATCAGAGCTCGTCTTTTTGACGTCACCGTAATCTCTGCGCCAGAAGCAGACTAACTTGCGTTTTGCATAGTCACTCACAGTTTAGAAGACCAAGGATGTGGCGGACCTCGTGCATCTTATTATTCATTTCCAGCCAATGAGATTGTGTCATTAGCAGAGAAAAAAAACAGAGGAGCCAATCAGGACGCCCGATGTATAAACTTGATAAGCCGTACAGTGCGTTTTATAAGCTCTTAGTGAAAATAATTTTGCGCTTTGGTGCCTACTTCCAGGCCCGTACATGTACATCGTCAATCATCGGAACACGGAGGGCAGGGGTCACTTGGTATCCAAGGGCCTACCTGCTTCGGGTCCCTTCGGCCGTTGCTTCTCTTTCTGGTACAGCATGAGGCACCCGAACAGTGGAACGCTCAATCTCGTTACTCGTTCTGAAGACAATTCCACCGAACTGCTCTGGACTCGGTCTGGACCGCAGGGAAGAAGTTGGCTTAGAGGATACGCGGATGAGTCTTCTAACACCTACATCAATGTGAGTCTGAATTTATTTATTTTTTAGTTTTAAGTTATGAGATAAATTGTTATTCATGTATTAATTTGTTTGACTCAATAAACATTTCATAATGTGTTGCATTTTTTTCAAGGAAATTGAGAGTTCGATTCGGTATATTATAAATGAAGAATACTAATGGGTATACAAGGCTGCTGGAAAAATACATGTCGAAAAAATCTTCGATAATGTTTCTAGCAATGCTAAAACAAAGTACCAGTTGGGGAAAGTCTTTTGTCGTAACATAAAATGCAGTTTACAAGATGATTCTAATCCCATTAATTTAAGTGCAGTTTCAAGAAGAATGACTGCAAAATTACGAGTGTTCAGAACACACTACATTTTTGCAATCTTGACCGCTTGAAAGAAATACGTAATGATTCAAGCAAATTAACTGAAAATTTTCTTTGAAGTGTTGATTTAGTGAGGTAAAATTGCCTAAGAATGTAACATACGTGCTCATATAGGTGTTTGTGACCGTTAGGCTTGGATTCATATCAAAACTACCTTATACATTAAGTACAACACGAGCGTGACGGTAAATATTATCAACCATGATGAAGGCAACACAGAGAAGGAGATGGACAACAGTGACTTCCATCAAACTGCAAGGTCGGTTGCTAAGGACAAGACACACGAGCTCACGTGAACGAATTAAGTAGTAAACGAGCGTGTTCGTATTAGTAAAGACTTAAATGGTTAAAAGGCGCAAACTGAAACCAGACGTAAAAAAGGACACAAGTTCGACAAGAACAAGCGCCGACTTCCAAATGATTTATTATAACACCATACATCATCAAACTGTCGATCACCATCACCAATTCACACCCTGAAGTAACAAGATAAAGGTTCTTATCACTAATCACACGAAGCCATCAAGTAACACAACTTCTTCGTTCAGCAGATAAAGGGATGAAATGCTTACGCATTTGTCAGCCGCTTTTTCGATAGAGAAAGCTTCGATTATTTTTCTTACCATCTTTTCATTTCCACTCTTAAGAAACCTTGTGCGCTCTAACATTGGTTCCCACCAACATTGTTTACAGTGCTTCGCAAGGTACCCACCTTAATTCATGCGTATGGCGAGTTTGTGTTCCCGGATTCTTTCATTAAAACATGGGCCGGTCTGATCGATGTAAACTTGGCCGCAACTGAAAGGGAGCTCATATACCACCTTAGTCACGCATTCGGTGTACCTTGTTACATAGATTTTTAACACGAAACAGACTTTTGTTTTGACATCGCGGAAACTATTTTTGAAAGTTTGCATGGCGCTCAGAACACCACATTAACCGCGTGCCTAGCAGCCATATTTTTAAAATGTGTGTCTCTTTGTGCAAATATGGATCCTATCTAGAAGTATGGAATACTTTTGTCGTCCTCTTTGCGTCCGCGCCTTTTAATATTTGAATCGATGTGTAGAAACTAGCCCCAACAAAAGCTTTATTAGTAAACAGTATCAACCATGAGGAAGGTAACACAAAGAAGGGGACGGAGAGCAATAAAAAGAGTCATTGTTGTCTGTTTTTAGCTGTGTTACCTTCCTCATGAATGATACAGTAGCCGGAAACCCATGATAACAAAGTCCTTGTACGTCGCCTTCTGCGTGTTATCTTCCCCATGGTTGATAATATCATTAATTACATAGGTGGATGCAGGCTGTCATTTCAAAATATGTACAGAGCTCCACGCGGTTAGTGGAAACAAGAAATCTCCAGGTTTTTCTCCTTCTCTTTTAAGGTTGAATCGCTGCCATTAAAACTACCAGTGTTGAGTAAAGTCCTCAGTCGGAGCAGTAATTTAAGCGGTAAATGTTGGTACCCTTATGTGACGAGCCGCAAAAGACGACTCGTGCGGCTCGTGCGAGCTCCGGTGCCGCGCGTGCGAGCGCGAAGGAAAGGAGATATAAAAAAAAAAGAAGTTCTGCATGGAATCTCGGAGGTTGACGTGTCTTTCCTGAGCTCGGAGCCCATTTCTCTTGAGGACCACAACAAATCGGCACATATGGCGCCCGAACGCGGACCCGAGTCTTCAGGAAATTCACGCTAACAACCTATATGGGGACGGCGCTCACTTCGACCAGGTCTCCACCAACCACTGTCGCCTGGACAGCCAAGGTTTTAAGGTAACTCCAAGATAACGGAACGATCTATCGAAGCTTTCCGAAGGCTGGATGACGACGCAAAAGACGCCGCATACCAATCAGTCGTCAGCGACACGCAGATCCTGAAAGCCGGGGTGGATCTGCTACGCCTACAACTAGCAGAGCTCAAGAACGCGACCTCTGCACAACCGATCGACCGGCTGGAGGACATATCGCGCCCTTGCAACGACGCCACCAACAGAAAGCTACAGGCAACGGAGAATTTGATCTGCGGACTGCTGGCGCCTGTCGTAGATCGTCTTGATCAGCTCGAGGCAAAGATAAGGAGAACTTCGTCGGCGGAATCGCTGTGCAGTGCAATCTCTATCGAAGACGTTTCCGAGAGCGAGTCCGCCAAGAAAAAGAAGCCCAAGGCACCCAAGAAAAAGCTCCTGTTCAAGCTGAGTCAGCCGCAGACACTGCAGCCACTCTAGACCGGCCGACAAAGTCGCTGACCAACCTGGCTGTCAGCTCGGTTCCTCAGCTGGGCAAGGACGTCATCGCCTGGTTTCACCAGATGGATTTCTGGTTCCAGACGTTTAAAGTCGCACCAAGTGAGGCCATCCCATTGATTGTATCCAAGCTACCACCTCGGCACTTCAAGTGGGTGAGGTACCACCTGAAGACAACCAAGGTAACGACGTGGGAGCAAATGAAGACCGCTTTCCGTCGCCGTTACAACCTAAACAACGAAGTTGCAGCGAAACAGAAGGTGTTCGGTGTAAGTTAGCGTTCGGGAGAGTCCAGCACAGACTTCGCCTTCCGTAAACTGGAGCTCATCGACGAGTGCCACTACCCGGAGACTGTGGCAGAGAAATGCAGGGTTATCCTGGCAACACTGTCTGACAAACCACGAAAGCGCTACTTCGATAGACGCTTTGCTTTGTTGGATGAGTTGCTGGACTCATTCCTCCGCTTCGACCAGGTAGTCTCCAGCCAACCAAAGACACCGGCATTGACGGTAGCTGCTGAGCCAGCTCAGGCTGCGAAGGTAACCAAGAAAGCGTCCTCGTTCCCGTGCTTGAAGCAGGACCGGTCGCCGACTCGTCAGAACGCGGACGACGGCCATTGTCAGCAGCCTCTTTCTCCACGCGAGAAGCAAGAGAAGCAGCACGTGTCGCCTCAACACCCGTCAAAATCTTCGCAGAATTTTCGGCGTTCTTCGTTTCGTCACCCGGAAGTTCGTCCGCTGTGCCTCAATTGTAAGAAGAACGGCCACTTTGTCACGCGGTGTCGGCAGGAGCTCACACCAGAATTTTCGGAGTGACAACAGCGCTTCGAGTCCACTGCAGCACCAACGCAGGGAAACGACAAGATGATGCCTCTGACACCTGCGAGAGGTCATCAGTAGTTCGGCGCATCCCATGTGGCGCAACAGTGGGCACCAAAACAATTCAGGTTCAACTGAACGGACAGCCTCTGACAGCTTTCTTGGATTCGGGGGCAATGAGAAGTCTCATCAACGTTTCCATCGCCGACCAGTTGCACTTTCTGAATCAACCTTCTTCCATCCGTCTTCATGATGCAAGTGGTCAATCCCTCACAAACCTCGGCGAAGCGACTGCCACAGTGACAGCTGACGGACAGACGCAGAACCAGGCATTCATTGTGGTCCCAGATCTGGAGGAAGAAAAGTTGCTCCTTGGTGACGATTTCCTGACAGCGTGCGAGGCCATGATCGATTGGGGTGCAAACAGCTTCTCGATTCCCCCGCCTACGACATGTCATAAGGTCAGCTTGGTTACGGAACAGCTGATGCCTCCGTGGTCTCAAAAGTTTGTTCAAGCACTCCTGAAGAATCCTGTCCGAGGACAATCAACGAAGATAGAGGTGAGCGGCACAAAATTGCTCTACGACCGCCACTGCCTTCTAGTTGAACCCATGGTTATGAATGAGACCGAGAGCACGTTCTACGTACTCCTGGCCAACCCGTCATCTCGAGCAGTGGCTCTACCCTCTGATGCTACTGTCGGAGTCGCTAGGGGGGTCACAAGTGTCGAAGACATCGAGCTTAGCGACGACGAATCTGCGTCCATCTTAAGTCGCTCAAGCCTGCCTTCGCCGAGGACCTGAATCGCCCGAAAGCTTTGGAAATCGTTAGCCCTTGACATCAACCGCTATCGGTTGAGGGTGTCACGTTCAGCATTGGTTCAACGCTGGCACCTGAAGAGCTTCGGAAAGTTCAAGTGTTTCTTGCGAAAAACATGGCTTGCTCCGCGCGAACCAGCACTGACGTTGGAAACTGTCGGCTTGAGCAGCACTCCATTCCGACAGATAATGCGAGACCTATCTCCCAGAGACCACGTCGACTGTCGCCGGCGCAGCGTGATCTCGTCAAGGCGATGATCAAGGATCTCATCGATGCAGAGATTGTGCAACCATCGCGCAGTCCGTGACCATCCCCCTTGGTCTTTGTCACGAAAAAGAATGGATCAACACGAATGTGCGTCGACCACAGAAGGATCAACGCAGTCACTGATGACACTGTGTACCCCTTTCCGCGAATGGAAGCACCTCTAACCGATGACTGAACTTTTGGAATTCATAGTGTGTGCACTTCTTTATAGCGTGTCTTCTCATTCAGCATTTTGTGTGTACATATTTATTCACTGGCGTGCATATTTGAGAGCGCGGTATTTGTTTAATGCTGTTTTGTTTTTGTCTGATGAAAGCGCACTGCCGGGCACGGTGTAAGATACACTCTTTAGGTGAAGACACGGCGGGGCTGAATGCATGGCGCGAGGAATCAGGTAGCGTTCGTTCGACGGGCATCCGAAAGGCTGCATTATTCCGCGGCCACCGTGCCTGCGGCTGACAGTGTCGCCGGCGGCCAAACGAAGAAACTGTGTGAGAGCGAAAAAAATTATCTCGTTGCCCTGACACCCCGGTACACCGTGGTCTTTCTGCACGTGCGACAACCTCGCTGGAGCTCCGCGCGTGTGGAGCATGAGGCGGCACGAGCCGTCTTGTGCACTGCTGCCTGCCTCCTGCGTCTTACACCGTGCCCACGGGTCGACGAGTCATCTGCCGGCGCCGCTTGAAACCATATACTCCGTTTCACCCACGGTGGTTTCACCTTATGTTGTACCGCAGCGAAGGCTAGCAGCGCGAGATCATAGCGTTGGCAGCTGCCCTTGCTGCACGAGAGCTTGTGCCGCCGAGATATGCCCTAGAGCAAGGAGCTCGCGCTTGTAGCCTTTCCTGCCGTACAACACAAGATGAAACAGAGTATAGTGAGAGAGAAAGAGAGAGAGAGTGAAAAGCGAACGTTATCGGCACGTCGCGAGGAGCGCGCTGTCCTCACCTGAAGAGTATTATCTTACACCGTGCTGTCGGGTCGACAGTTTCTAAAACCCCGGCATGTGACGAGCCGCAAAAGACGACTCGTGCGGCTCGTGCAAGCTCCGGTGCCGCGCGTGCGAGCGCAAGAAAAGGGAATATAAAAAAATAATAATAAAAGAAATTCTGCATGGAATCTCGGAGGTTGACGTGTCTTTCCTGAGCTCGGGGCCCATTTCTCTTGACGACCACAACAAATCGTCACACCTTACAACTATCTGGGCAAAGGGGAAAAAAGTACCGATGGCGTGTGCACTCAAAGAGTGTCGCGCAGAGCATATTATTTGTCTCAAGCGCGCATGCAGTTGAGTACTAAGGGTTTTTGACGAGAATCAATCCACTCTTGAAGACTGCGTACCTACATTCTGGAAAATATTTGATGATGTGCTATCCCACATTAAACGTCATTTTATATATAGAAAAAATATAGGAGAGAAAGCAGGATGCGAAGGTGATGAGGATAAAGAGATATGACTTAGAGGAAGACGACAAATCACTGAGAATATCATAGCATAAGGAATATAAAAAACAACTACAAAATCAATAAATATCCAGAACTATAGTATTGTTCTTGTTTTAGAACCTGGTAGATCTACAATCAATGTAATGTATTATACAAAATATTTTCCCATAAACATATACTTCTAATTTTATCACCAAGAATCAAACCCCTAAATACTTTCAAGCCGATTGATTTCTTGAAGGTGGGAAAAGTGCAAAAACCTGAAAAGAATTTACTTGCAAAAACAATTATATATATATATATATATATATGGCCTGTTATAACACTGGTAATCAAAACCAGAGCTTTCATTTCTTTTTATACATATATTAAACCTTTCCGAGGCTAAGATTTGTTAAAACATTCCAGTCCAATACTACTATCAGTAATACCTTCAAACATCGCTCTTAAATTTGACAAACACTTTTATTTTGTTACTGACAGCTTAAGAAACCCAAGGCGTTGCTCATAAGATTAGTTTTCGTTAAATAAGCTTGTAAGAAATAATTCTACGGCGGGCAACAAGATTAGTTAAGCTTTGAGCGTCCACGTGTTTTGTACAGATTTAATATTGAAGAGCGACATAACATCCACTGTAAGTAGTGGCGTAGCCCCCTCTATACGCACAAAAGCTTGCAGTTTGAATACGGAGCCATAAAGCTCCCGATCGAAGATTCGGATTGCGAGGATCTGGTAGCACAGAGCATTTCTCGGGGAAGCTGTTAGTGAGCTGACAGCTTTTGCATTGGCACGGATGAGCGAGGAACGCGAGGAGCACGAGAGGACATTGCATCGCTCGGGAGAAGTGTGTTTCGGCGTCTCGCCGCATCGGCGAGCACGTTATATGACTCTCCTTTTATTCCTTGTCTGCGGATCTACCTGTTCGCTTTCGGTGGCCGCGTCTCATGGCGATCTGCCAAGCATTGTCAATATAGAGGAGGCTTTGGTACAGGGTGTCCCCGAGCAAAAATTGCAGGGTTTTTTCACCATAAAAATAATCTACGCATCGCCAAACGCTCGTGCTTTGCCCAAAAGTAGCGCTGGAAGTCCGAACCAGATGCCAAAGGTTCAGCATGAAGCGATATTTTATTCAAAAGTTAGAAGTGTTTTTGTGAAAATGTCAATAGGAAAATGGTGGATGACGGAGCTCTCGAATACATCATAGTGCTCTATGGAGCCAGAAACCGAAAACGGCAGACAATGGACCCCATTTTCCCATTGAAGTGTTCAGAAAATTACATAACTTTTGAAAGAGAACGTCCATTCGTGCCGAAACATTGATATCTGGTTCGGAACTCTAGCGCTACTTTCGGGCGAAGAATGAGCGTTCGGCGAAGCCTAGTTTATTTTTGCGGCGAAAGAAACCCTGTAATTTTTGGGGGAACACCCTGTGCAGTTAGTACGATGGCAACACTAGCGATTGGTAAGAAGGTATTATTTCCGCAGCCTTTAGTATCCTTATTTGTTGACCAAACATATGCTGTATGTCTGGGTGCTTCGTTTCTATATTAGCGTATATCCTTTTAGTTTTCAAATATTTCCTTGACACTTCGGGTTGAAGGGACTGAGATATGATTAGCCTTTCCAATAACCCTCCATCTGCTACTTTACCTTCACTACAGATAGGCTTGAACGGAGAATAAACATTTGTATGCACTTTGCTCTTAATTAACTCTAGGTGGTTTTGGATCAGTTTGATTTAGTGTTTATAGACATTGCAGCAGCTGTGGATAGGCGCTGCCATAACCGGCCTACAATTTTCGTTATCTTTTATTCCGCTTACTTTACTTTATTATTACCATTCCAGGACAGGTGATTTAGATTTTTGAGTCTATTGTGCCCTACTACCAAACATTGATCTTTTTGAATGATTACTTATGCCCAATTCCCTGTCTTTGCCTCCAGGGCAAACAAAAGAAGGTCAGGAAAGGCGCTTGCAATCTGGCACGAGTGTAAAATGTCAATATGCGCTAGTTTATGCACACACTACATTTTACTCAGCAACGTTTCCAAGACCCAAAATCGCGCTGTACAAGTAACCGTATGTTCTACAGCTCTACGTTTGGCGTGCCATGACGTGCGGGTGTCATCGGTTTTTTTAAAAACATAACTCTGCTAAAATTTACGATTTTGCTTTTTTGTAGTTTGTATTGGAGGCTGTTCTGCCTGGATCCACGCCAGCAGTCATTGCAATCGACCACATCGACGTAAGGAGGGGACGATGCAGGAGTAAAAGTATGTGTGACTTCTAACAATTCTTTATTCACAAATTGCTATGTTGTGGTTGACTGTAGAGAAATCGTTGATTGTATCTGTAGTGGACCCTTTCTTATTAGTAGAAAACTAGCAAACCAATTTTTGAGCACCGCATGCATTCCTTCAGCCTTCCGCTGTAGCTACATTTTGAGCTTGAAATTTAGTTTTGCAAAATGAGGGGTATTTCAGTTTCTCAGAAAAGCATTTTGTTAATTGCTAAAAGTTGTTGGAGATCAAAACAGCAATAAACAAGCAGGGCTGGAATGGTGTCATGTGCCTGTAAGATATATTAGGTATGTGTATGTATAGATCAAGGGTCTCTGATTTCTATCTTCGCCAAAAAGCGAAACTCTTCGATCTAAACATTAACACCTTGTACATTTCATCTCATAATCATCATCATTAGACGTGGCACCACGGGCTTCTATGGTATGGGCGATCGCCTTTCCGCGGTGCCACGGCTCTGCTGAGCCAATAAAGGTTATTAATGCTATTATTATCTTTATTATTATTAATAGCTTGTACAGAATGTGTGGCTTTTAAACTGAGAATAGATTATTTCGGCATAGCTTGTAGACTATTTACATTTTAATTCTGAATGACCATACATGTAGCCAAATATTTGTAATAAACGAAGTTTTCATATATTATCAAAGTTATGAAGTTTAAATGCTTTTAAACTCTCACTATGATAGGTAGGAGAAGGTAATTGGTGCAACTACTACTTGAGCACACCAAGAAGATATCTTCATTGCAGAAGTGTCTTATGAATAGGGTGAGGCAAATTGAACGTTGTGAGATGAAGATAATTATTCGTACCATATCTTTATGTTGATCATTTATAAAAGAACAAGAGATTTTAAAATTTTCAGAAGTGACAATCTATAGACAAAAATATTACCTTCAGACAGACATGCTCGATTTGAGGTGTATGCGGGCCCAAATCATTCGTCTCCAGAATTTGCAAAATGCATCGAACTATATAAAATAAAACAAAAACAGCCAATATTCTTAATAATGATGAAACACAGAATGACATAGCTAGAATGTTTCACTATAAGTTGATCTGTTATCTTGTTCTCAAATCCCGTTATAATAAAGTGTACTATAATGGGGGCGCTTGTTATATTCGCACTGCCTTTGATTTAAATGCGTAACTATCAAAGTTATAGTAGCGCAATAGCATTTAGGAGCTCGTGTCGCGTAGAATCCGACGTCGGCGTTCAATGCAACGCTTTCAGCCACGTGTGACGTCGCGTGTGACGTCACACGTGACTGTGACGTCATGAACCTATCGACACGCTAAATTTCGCAGGAAAATGTTCCACTAAATTTAGCGCAAGACTTTCCCGCCAAAGGTAGCAGAAAACTTTTTCCGACACATTTAGCGGAAATGTTTCCCGCCAAAACTAGCAAAAACAATTTTTCCGCCGAATTAAGCGGAAATTTTTCCCGCAGAATTTAGGAAAAACATTTCGCGCGAAATTTAGGGTAACATTTTCCCGACAACTTTAGCAGGTCGATAGGTTCATAACGTCACAGCTAGGTTAAAGGTCACGCGTCAAGTGACATAACGTCACGTGACGTCACGTCACACGTGACGCTGCCGACTAGGCCACGCTCACACGCTTGCACGGCTTGGGAACCAGCGCGGGTTTTTATGAGAAGGCTTTGCGAACGGCGCCTGATGACGCTGTTGCGTTCCACTCTTAAAGGCGAAGCTTAAGCGTCCTTCAAGTTTTTATTTTCCATATTCACTTCGAGATGAACTCCAATATTCATACATTCCGAAGTGTCAAAGGCGGCGGGTTGTCTTAGCAAGCAAACGAAACCTGGGGACACGCAACAACCCCGAAGCTCGCGGGCTACGTGACGTTCGCTTCACTGCAGTGCAGAGGCCTTCAGTGAAAATGTCACTGAACGGGGCTAAGTCACCGTCATTATGCAAAATATATGTTAGGCAGCGATGTCTTGAAAAGCAACGCTCATCATTCGTGCTTCTTTTAGTTGGAAATTGATAAAAACGCTTGAGGTAACAGCGCGCTAGACGAAGACAAAACGAGAGGCATTCGATGAGACAAAGGCGAGGGCTGACTTACAACCCTTTTGTATTCTTCTTCTACTTGTTCTTTTTCTTCACGACACTCGGTGAAATACAAAATTTATTATAAATGAAAACAAGAAAAATTCAAAATTCTCCTCACAAGCCACGGCGATCGTTGCGGCTAAATATTCAACTTATTTTCCAGATGTCATGAGGAATGGGCTACTGACACAATTAGCTTCTAGGCGCTCGATCACCTCTGCTTCTATTATTTCTCTGGTGAGCTGGTTTCTACTCTTAGCTATGACGGTACATTTCTCGAAATGTTCTAAGCACCCGCAATCTCTGCAGTGGATGCCGGCATGTCCAGAAATGACTTTGTTTGTGTTATAATTGTGTTCTCTTATTCTATCGTCCAAACACCGGCCGGTTTGTCCGATATGTTCCTTACCACACGAGAGTGGACTACCGTCCAGTGTAGGGGTTGCAGGTGCTCAGCAGAATTCTAGAAATGTACAGTCATAGCTAGGAGTAGCAGCCAGCTCAACATTGAAATAATAGAGATCGAGATGTTCGCGTGCCTAAAATATAATTGTGTCAGTAGCCCATCCCTGACGCTACATGAAAAGGAAAGAGATAATTTGGCACGATGATTGAAGTGGCCTGTCAGAAGAATTTTGTTTTCACTTGCTGTCATTTATAACCAATCTGGTGTTTAATCTAGTGCCGTGAAGAAAAAGTAAAAGTAGAAGCACACAAAGCAGCTTTAAGTCAGCGCTTAAATTTGTCTCCTTGTGTGTCTCTCGCTTTGTCCTGGTCGAGTGCTCTGTACCTCAAAATGAAGCACACACTTGCCCAAGCTTCCGTCTCAACGAGGAAAGACTATGCGCACATAGCAAGCAGATTTAGAAATCCCCTCAATTCGGATTGCTGCCATACATTTTGTGGTTATATGCCCCAGTCTGCGAACAAATAGAGTTATATTAGAAGCACCTGTGCTTAAAAGGGAACAAGTGAAAGTTCAGGTTTGACCTCTACCAGTTCATATGGGTTTTCGATTATGAATGGTGCAGAAGTAAAACGCTTGCAGTAAGTATACGATATTCGATTAAAAAATATTTGGCCAAAACCACCATTCGCCTCGAATGCACTTTAAATTGAAAGGCCACCATTCGTGCATGACTAAAAAGCCACATGCAAAGCCAACAAACCGACCTTTGAGTCTAGCCTGAGCGGGGCTCAAACATGGGTCGGTGCCGTGGCAGTCGAATACAACTTAGCGAAATTTCACTCATTTGAATGTCACTCAGTCGAATGCCGCACAGTTGCGTAGCACAGCTTCTCTGAGTGGACTGGGCTCCAGCTAAAACGTGACGGCGAGAGCGATGTGACGTTATACCATGTGACAGCTTGCCTCATTGATGTTCCACAGCGCGCTCGTGCTGCGCGTTCGTTCGCTTGATCTCGCCCTGGCTAACGTATGTGATGCAAAAAAACTACCACAAACCACACAATAAGTAGGGTTTGTGCTCATGTGCCGCGCGCCAGCAGACAATAATTTCATAATAACTCGTTTTCTCAAGTTAAATGATGACAGGCATATTGGTTTATGGCGTACATCTAAAATACGGCTTTTACTTAAGCAAATGGTAACATGAACTTCACATATGTTGGCCATTTTCTAAAGGCTCACTCATTTTTTCCCACTAGCGTTGGAGTTTCGCTCAATTTTATATCCTACATCCATGCCATGTATTAGGTTCACACAAAAATGAAAGACATTTACAAGTCCCTGTAATGCCGAATTAGAGCGCAGCTCTTGAGGAGGAGGAGGGACGGTAAGGAGAGGAAGGTATGCCCCTCCTCCTCCACCCTCCGCTCCTTCTCTTCCTACCTCTCCTCCTCCTCTGTCCTCCTCCTTTTACTCTCCTCCCCTCCTCCTCCCCCTCGTCCTTCCCCTCCCTGCCCCCCCTCGGGACGACACTCGAGACCCTTCTTACCCTCGTGACGTTGCTCCTCACGGCCTCGTGGAGTGAAGATCTCGTGAAGGTCGTGACCTTCACGAGTGACCGTGACGTCACGCGTGACGTCACGTGTGACGTCCTTATAAAAAACGTCACATGATGCAACGCGCGGGTCACGAGTGACACGCGCGCTGTATCATGGGATGTTCCCATAGTGCGACGAGCGGGCCTCTCGTGTCCTCACTCGTGATGTCATTTGTGACGTCATTATGGGAAACGTCCCATAACGCAACGCGCGGTTACGCCGACGGCGACGGTGACGCTGCTCAAGCCGGAAACAAGCGCCTAAGAGCTGCGCTTTAAAAAAACAAATTAGCAACGATTTTTATCTTTGAAATGTTGATAGTCTGATGTGATTGCAATATTTGAGGAGCGATTATTTGAATTCAAGGTCGGGATTCAACGATGCGACGTGACCTGGCGTCACATGACGTCAATGTACTCGGTTACGATACCACGTGACGTGACGTCACGTCGCAAAGTCCAACATGGCACCATCACGCGATGTGGTCACATGAATTCAGGACATGTCGTGGTGTCACGTGGTGCAGTGTCGGGATACGCAACGTCACGCAATGCGATCTCCTGACAAGACGTCATGTAATTAAATCCTTGCGAGCTACCACATTCCCTTCTATGGGCAATGCGCGGACCCGCGATGCAAATAAACTGCAAGGAATGGGGGCTTGCGCATTTGATGTTTCAAGATGTCAGTGCTATTATGCATTAGTTTTTTTTTCTGCTTTAAAGTTTGCTTGCAAAATCTAGTTATGGGTGTTTACAACTTTACACTCCAAAGTGCTTCTTTTTTTTCCTTTGAATGTGAGCGAATTTGTGAAATCCTCTATGCCAGGGGGGGGGGGGGTATCCTAATTCCGTTGGCTTCTCGAACAAATAATTTAAAATGGGAATTAGTACAATCTTATGTTGTACTTTGCTAACTGAAAATTATTATAAAATTATAAGAACGCTGGGGTGAGGTGTTTTATGGCTTACATTGAGGGCCGAGATTGACTGCGCGGTTGAGATCATTAAGCGTGATTCCTAGGCACTTGCCGTGCAAGCCGAGACTATGAAATTGCTGCGAAACATGTATAGCTCAGGCTGAGTACGTTGGCTTACACGTATATTGAATAATCATAGCAGGCTATCTTCGCAGTTTTATCATGCTACCTCCACTTAGGCGAACCATTATGACCTGAGTCACGCATCGGTCGGTGCTACTTTAAGATTATTTTTATTTTATAGCTAAATTTGAGATGCACATCGGCAAATGAACGATGTTTCATTATACTAAAATAGATACCAGAACAGAAACACTAAAGGGTGATTCTTTTAAGAGCAGTCGCTTCCTAGTTTTTTCTTTGTAGATATCGTTGTCAGTTGCAATCTATCTACAAGATTTCGTCATACAAAAATAAGCAAGACACTAAGACGCGTGGTAAAATTTCCATATATCTAAAAGTACCTAAAAAAACTACCATGTTAGTTTTCGCATTTCATCCACATTTTGCGCGAGTCTGCACCATCGGAACTGCACAGACAGGCCACTCTATACATTGAGTACAGAGGTTAGTTTACAAACCGCGTACATGCTGTAGGATATGTCAACATGTTCACCAAAACGAGCTATTTATTATACAGTGCGCTGCATAAACATTAAATATACCGGTATCAAAAAAAAAAATACTTTTGGGCATAGTGTTTCACTTGCAGTCTCTTCGGTCATCCCAACAACTGTAAATATGATATTCCGCATAGATTCTGACGGTTGTATAACCTTTGTTTTTCTTTCCACACTAGCGGTATGCGACTTTGAATACGACTTGTGTGACTGGAAACTGCACGACTGGGACGTCAACAGCGGACGCTCTATTCCGGAACCTAGTAGAGACCACACAACTGAAACACGCTCAGGTATGTTGATTTTCTTGTTGTTTTCGGGAGGGGGGGGGGGGGGGGAGGAGGTAGGTTGTGTGCTTGAATATTTCTTGTCAATCACGAAGCATGAAATATAAAAATATTGCGTCACAAACGCCGAAATTATTTCCCTACTGGTTCACTTTTCGAGGACCGTGGTCTACACTACTTATTCTATGCATCATTTATGCGTTATTGAGAATGAGAGCAAAAAACAACGCCAGAAACTTTAACGCATTTCCAGTTATGGCTGTTTTGTGCGAGGCTTAGGCTTCTTGAGGCGACATGACGCCACCAGAGGTGAAGCCGGGGAAGACTTCAGGTTTCGAGGGACACGCCACCAATGATGACCAAAATCGAACAAACCTATAGAAGACGCTAGTGGACGAAAAAGACAGCTGATTTGGCGCCAAAGGGTGTTTTGGTGACCCTTGGAACGTTTCCCACCGACAGCGACCCCTACTTCCGGCTTCAGGGATTTTCTTGTTGGGGTGGCTTGATCTAGGAAATGTCGCCTCCTCTTCTTCCTACCTTCATGGTTGGCGTCAATGGGCGTCTGAGGTCTCCGCTGTAGATCACAGTTGTACCTAGTACGGTACCACTGGTATAATCCCTGGCAAGGCAA
Source organism: Ixodes ricinus (assembly GCA_037355805.1). NCBI lineage: Eukaryota > Metazoa > Arthropoda > Arachnida > Ixodida > Ixodidae > Ixodes > Ixodes ricinus. The sequence continues at coordinate 102,387 of JAZHYW010012469.1, forward strand.
GAGCGAAAGTGTGTTTCTTTCCAAACCTCCCGTCTCCAGCACGGGCTCGTTCCCTCCCCCGTGCATAGGCTGCGCTCCTCCCCGCCGTTCTACTTCCATCAGGGAGTCTAGACCAAAGTATTTAACGCGCATCGCGCGGTAGTATGCGATGTTTCCAGTCGGGACCGCGGATGCTGAAGTAGAATCAAAGTTTGATGCCATCGTGGTTGAGTAAGATGTTCCAAAAACGTTCTGTGTAAAGTGCATTTTCAGGACCCCTTTGTTAAGTTCCAGTGTTCGTGTCGACGATGTAAACACTTCGCTTACCTCACACGTGTCTAAACCACGTGTATGTTTAATTAACTGCGTGTGTCAATGTAGGATGCTTTGCTTTGGAATGTTATATCTTTCGAAATTCGGGAGGTACAAATCGGGCGGTTCCTTGCAAGCTGGGCGGTTCATTGCAAGCTATCGGGTATTGCAACATATTTTTCATAAATTCAGGTTTTTAAAGTTATATTTAAAAGACATGAGTATGAATAACAATAAAGATCCCTAATCAGTTTTAATTTCTGGAGTAGTTTTGTTTTTCCCAATCGACATGTTAAAGTACACAGGACAGCCCCGAAGCATGAGATACATCAAGACGCGTCGCTGACGTCACGCAGCAGAAGTGGCGCTGCTATCGGAAGGCGCATGCGCAGACGCTCCACTTCAAGCGAATTCGGTTCATGCTTATGCGCAGTGACCACGCCTCGTGCAGAAACTGCGAGTTGGACCACACCTCGTGAGGGCTTGTTTGGAAACAGCGCGTTAGCCTAGAAGAGCTCACTTGGCCTTTAACGAATTGTCATAATTCCCGTTGCTTACACAATCACCTACATGCGCAGCACCTCTGCCTGCATCCTAGTACGGACCCGTTTTTCGCACATATTTGAATTGAGAGCTTGGGCATAGAATGGCGATGCACAACAATATAATTTCAGTTCGACACAAACAAAATATCTGCAGTCTTTTCAAAACAAAGTTTTGAACGTAGTTTTTTATTCTTTGTTTTTTTATGGTTTTCCTGCGCTGGTTGCAATGGGAAGAGAATCGCAAAGTATACTTACATACTTATAATTCATAATATCAACATTTTGCGACATTTCTGGGCTCGATCTATTTCACGAGAGTTCACCGAGTTCAACAAAATATTGGTGTCGTTTGCAGTGTCTGCACCTAGCGCAAATGTTCCTAGCAACCCTTTGTTTCTTCGAAAGTATTATTGGAGCAGATTGATTTTGATATCGGTGGAATGCAATTTCCGAATTTGAGAAAAAGGAGGGTTGAACCCAATTTTCAGAAACAGAATTGGGTTGTGCAAATTTGAAAATATCAAGTTTGTACAACAAAACAAATTTCTACGTCTTCTATATCTCCATCAACCTTCGCTTTTACCATATTTAATAAAAACGCCGTACACGTCTATACGATCGCCTACTCATCACGTAATTCGAATGCCTGCGTAAAGGTATAAAATTATCTGTGTTTGTTTTGTCCTGTATTAAACGCGTCTCGAGTATGGTTACCGTGAACCAGTTTTGGAGGTAACGTGTTACTAGTAACGACGTTACTGGTAACGCGTTACATTTTTCGCTAACGCATTAACGTACTCATTAGTATTCTGAATGACTAACGAGTAAAGCATTTTCGTTACTTTTTTACGGTATCGGCTATCAAATTACGTTACTCGTTACTCGTTACTTTTGACCAAAACTGGTGAAATACATTAGGTATTTGGGAAAAGGTCACGACGCCTGATCTAACGTTTAGAATAGTAATCTTGTGCATAAAACTGGAGACGGTAGGGGAACTAAATTAAGGTCACTAAGCTCAATGGAGGATCTAGCTTCTCTGCTCGAGGGACAACTACTTGCGCTCAAGCACGCAATGCCCAGGCAATGCCGTATCTTGCTCCTAAGACTTCTGAAACTTCGATTTCCCAAAAACGGTGGTTTCCACCTATCAGTCCATCTATTCACCCATCCATCTCAAAATGCTGAACAAGCTTATTGCTAAACGGAACCAACCTCCGTGACAGTAAACATTAAAAAAAAACTTTCTGAACAAAAAAGACACCCGTTAAAAGGCGACACTATCTCGCTTCTGGAAGGCGAAAAAACCTTCGGCTACCAGCTTATTCCGTTCGTGATCCTTTTTTTTTTCTAGTGTCACCACTTACAAGGTTTGAACGAACGACTGCGTTAGAGCCCCCTCCCCTCCTCCTCTTCCCCCTCTGCTTTGTGCAGCAGAGGTGGACAGTGGGGGGGGGGGGGGGAAGAGAGAGACATCCGTTTGAACATTGCGTTTAAAACAGTGGACAACTAGTGGCAAAGCGATTTGCTCGTTTCTCTAGTTAAAAAAAAAAAAAAAAACTTTGTGGAATTTTTTAATTTCGCTCTCCCCCTCGCTGCCTGAAAGTTCTTGACCCGCTTTTGTAGACACAAAATCTTTCGCTAGATTAGTCTTTACTTCCCTAAGGTCATAATAAAAATATAAAAAAGTTTTAAACCTGTAAAGAATGTGCTGGTAACCGGTGTTTTGCTCCGCATAGTGAAGTAAATCAGACTCTGGTAATAGTATGAACCGGACTGTTACTAAAACCGGCGTAAAGATGAGGGGTGTTGGTTGGCTGGTTGTGTTCCAGCAGTCCCCGTTCGGACGCTGCCAAACATATGTACTCGAACACAAAAGTAACGTAAACGTAACGTAAAAGTAACGCTCGGTATTTTTGAAAAGTAACGGTAACGGTATTTCGTTACGTTTGTAAAAAAGCAACGTAGCTCAATAACGCGTTAATTTTTACCAAACTAACGAGTAACGCTATTTCGTTACTTTTTTCGGTAACGGGCACAACACTGCCGTGAACTGTTCCCTTGTCAGATCACTGTGAATGTTATCTCAAAAGAGTTTTAAGCAACAATTCGTTTTACGTAAAAGGGAATCGTTTTCACTCATGCCGAATGAGCAGCAAGGTGATTCGAAGCATTGCGCTTTCCTTCTCTGAACCCCCTGAACGGGGGTCAAATATTTTTTTTTTGGATGCCCCTACTAAGCACAAGTACATGAGTTGTAGCGACCAAGACTCTTCCTTCCCTACTTAGTAGCAAGTCGTATATGTTTTCAAGTTATTATTCATATAATCCTGGTAGCATATTCTGAAGCACTGAGATAAAGGCCGCACTCTCTATCATTGCAGACATTTCTGCACCGACTAGAGTCATACGTTTTTGCAAGTGTAGCAACGAAGAGCTCATTTGTGTAGGTGAAGGACCTACACTAAAGCTTTGTTTATGCCCCAGGCTCCTACGTACGGCTGTTGAGGTCCAACGGTCGCCTCGTGAGCCCGGATATCGTCGTCCAGCCACCTAGCGAGAGCTGCCTCAAGTTCTGGTACTACCTGTCCGGCACAGACTCGGAGCAGCTGAATGTGAGCCGCGTGACTGACTTCAAGCGCGAGGAGCCAATATGGAGCGTGCTCGCTTCTCAAGTTCCCCAGAAAACGTGGCTTCAAGGATCAGTCAACCTGTTGGGATACACTGGACACCTCGCGGTGAGCCGATACTCTCTCGTACATATCTTGAAGGTATGGACAGTTGGTAGTGGCCAAACCTTTTGCGTAAGGTTCAGCAAATATTTATTTAGTGGACATTGTGACATATCAATGTTAATGAAACAATTTTTTTTAATAGTTTTAGAAGCTCTTTTGGTCACAAAAAGGAAGACACGCCGACGCGTACTAGCAAATATACCGTTAATCCCGTGAAAAAAAAATTAGGATGGAGAAGTGCGGAGACTGCAACTGAAAGGGAGCATGTTAGGAAAATATATGATAAATACGAAACATTAAAAAATATGCTGTCTTATAAAGGATATATAAAACTGAGGAGCTCCTTCCGAAATTAGCCGAAACAAATCTGTGCCCGCATGTAATATTCTGAAACTTTCACGAAAGGCGTATTTTTAGCGGGGAATTTTACATTCTGAATTTTGAAGTGAAGCTCCGTTCGTGTGGATCAATAGAACAGCCTCGACATTTTTAGCGGCGTGCACAAGCACAGATGACCGAGTCTCCTCAGAGTCATACTTCTGCCATCGCCCTGTGTGTGTAGCAACCACACCGTCAAAGGCAGACGACGGCTGCAGAACGTGCGCTTTTGCCAATTGAGAGACGACGACAGAAGCATTACTCTTGTGCTGCTATGACTTAGGCGCTGGCACGTGTCATTTGAAATGCGACGTGTGCTCGTCATCTCATCTAACATGGAAATAAAGACACGCCTTAAAATTTATCATGCTCATTTGATTACACTTTTATCGAAAGTTCCAGCTTGTCACAGCTTGTTACATTCAGAATCCGTTTTCAGGCTTATTTTTAGCTATCATCTGCATTCATAACATCCTATATCGTATGAAACACGAATCGCAGGCAAGCTCAAATGCGAAAAAAAGTTGCATGAATTAGTTATAATGTATTCGAGTTCGAATTGTTCGTCACCTAATACACTCTGACTACTTGAAAGATAAAAACAGTCAATCGTTTCTATAGTAGTGAGGTAAAAATTACCGGGTCAGAAATATATATTATCGGGTTATGCAAATCTAAGGTAAGTGAGACATATTAAAGAAAACAGCAATATATTTAGAATCGTCACCTTTGCTTTGCTAAACAACAAAACTTTTTCAGTGTTTCGGTAGCGTTTATAATAAATTGGTACATGAATTGTCAAGCTGGCATTACGTCGAAACCCCACATCAATAACGTCACTGCCAGTTTGGTTGATGTAGGCCCGAAAAACGTATTCTGTGTAGATATTGAAGCTTGGCCATAACGAAAAATCAGATGCAATTTCTCTCGAAGAATACACTAAGGTTTTTACCATTAACTCTGGCGCACGTAAAAAAACACGTAGCTTATTCAGAGTTCACCCACCATGGACAAATCGGCCAATTCATCGATAAAACTAGTTTGTTTATTTGTAAAGTATACACAGTTCATTCAATGCATCCTTTAATTTTGGGCTTTTGCGTCTTTCAACTCTTTTTCATCACTGCAATACTGACATACGTATTATGTGTTGCTGAAGGCGGCATTCACGGGAACCACATCGGGCGCTCCCGGCACAGCAGTTGCTGTCGACGACATCCAAACTGACATCAAATCTTGCGCTCCTGCCGGAAGCTGTAATTTTGAGCAAGACTTGTGCAACTGGAGGAACGTGGGGCCTACGAACCACATGCGGTGGTACCGCAACAGCGGCGACACCATGACTCACGGTGGCCCCTCCACTGACCACACTCGCAAAACAACCGAGGGTGAGTGCATTCATTTTCCGGGCTATTCGACGGACATTGATTTTTGGGTCTTTTTCAGCCAAAATGTCTCTTAGTCAATTTTGGTTCTGAAGAAGCCACTGTACTTTTAAATTTTGAGCGATCGTAGTGCGGATTCGGACATCCGCGCTTAGGCATTTCAATCATTGAGACAACTACATACAGTCTTCATCAACATAACAAACCCATTATTTGAGGGAGTTAAGGGATGGTGCTAATCACTGTTTGGCACGGCGCACTTAATTTTCTGAAGGAATATAAAGCAACAGTGTTTTTATTTTTTCGCCGTAGGGTGATTCCACGAGAGATCGAACTTGCAGGCCCACTCAACAATTTTATTTTTTCTGTTTTTTTTTATATGTGATCTGCACACAAAATAATTGCCCGAAACTAAACCTTTTGTCTCGAAACCGCGTTTTCACTAAAGAAAAAAAAAGTTTCAAGATTGCGCGACTGCCCCGCTCCCACCGCGGACTGCATTAGTTGCCAACTTTGCGGTCCTGTGGAAGGCAGGCAAAGAGTAGTACGCCAAAAATGTTTCCTGTTTCATGTAACACACCAAAGTGTAAGTCAACTGCATGCAAATATTTTCTGCTTCATGAAATACAAAAATATATCAAAAATTCCTAACTTTAGACCAGGTGCAACAAACACACTAACTTTCATGCCTTCTACCTCAATATGTATGGCATTAACGAGTACGAACGCTACACATAATATAGGCCAGGGCATCTAAATTATTCCTGCAAATTAAAAACGTCCGTTAAAAATGTAAACATAAAAAAATTATTAAAAAAACACATTTTCGAAAAAAAATATTGTTAATGAAAAAATAAAATAACAAAAAGCCCGGTCTCGATTTTATTAAAACTCTGGGGTACAACTCTCCTTAGGCCAGGCAAAAAGAAAGTGCGAAAACATGTTGCATAATTTGCTTGGTAGAAAAGTTGTGACGGTGCTCGTAGACAGCCACAACCAAAAGAAAATCTGGAAAGATATCCTCTCTGACAGCAAGCTACAACACATATATATTTTTATTTGTGGCAAGAAAAAAAATGTTGCTTTTTCCTAGAAAAAGAAAAGATATTAGAAGCGGGGAGAAACGAAAAACGCTGGAGACAAGACGCTTTGCAACCGCCACTTTGACCGGTCACAATTTTTGTACCAAGCAAACGATGCAACATGTTTTCGCACTTTCTTTTTGCCTGGCCTAAGGGGAGTTGTACCCCAGAGTTTTAATGAAATCGAGACCGGGTTTTTTTTTGTTTTTTTTAAAGAAATATTATTTCTTAAATGTGTTTTTTCAAAATAATTGTTTTTATGTTTACATTTTTATCCAAAGTTCACATTTTGCAGGAATAATTTAGATGCCCTGGCCAATAATATGTGTAGCGTTCGAACTGGTTAATGCCATACATATTGATGTAAAAGGCGTGAAAGTTAGTGTGTTTGTTGCACCTGGTCTAAAGTTATGCATTTTTATATATTTTTTATTTCATAAAACACATAATATTTGCATGCAGTTGACTTAAAATTTGGTGTGTTACATGAAACAGGAAACATTTTAAGCGTACTGCTCTTTGAATGCCTTCCACAGAACCGCCAAGTTGGCAACTAATGCAGTCCGCGGTGAGAGCAGGGCCGTCGCGCAATCTTGAAACATTTTTTCCTTGTAGTGAAAACGTGGTTTCGAGACAAAAAGTTTAGTTTCGTGCGATTCTTTTGTGTGCACATCACATATAAAAAAAAAAAAAATGTTGAGTGGACCTGCAGGTTCGATCTCTCGTAGAATCACCCCGTATAATCAAAGTGGACCTGGCTAGGGGGAACGCAACACAGCGCCTCAAACTGCCATGTCGGTCGAATCGATCTTCCGTATTGTCACAGACACTATGTAATGATTTTGTAGTAATATTGTATTTGATATTTGGTTTTTTAATGTGACAAAGGGATTGGTCTACAATTTGAGTCATAAAGAAAACGCGATAAAATGCTTTCGTTCACGGCTTTTTTTGCGTTATTATTTGCACCAGACTTTGTTTGAAACGTTGCTAAAAACTAAAAATACATCTGATGAGGATATAGCCTCTTGTAGTATAAATGGTAACGTCTTAAATGTATGTGAATAACAAACACAATGCAGAGTTAAGGGCTAATAGCCTCAACCTTATAGCCTGGAAACTCCAGTGCAGTGGTGCAATGACCTTTGACATTGCAGTGACTTTTGAATTATTGTTTAATAATATTTCATAGTACACAGCACTCTGATCTAATATTTAGTATTTTGGCCTAATAGAAGTTGGAAGTATTTCCATAGAACTAGACAAAACATTTTTACTATTCATTTTGTGTTTGCTTTCAATTCGAACAGATATCTTAAAGAAATGTAAAAGGTCCACTAACACGGTTTGTGCATGTTAGTTAAACGACCAGGGGGACACTATATAGGCGGCTGGCTTTCACGATGAGTTGAATAATAATCTAAATGATTTAATTAGCTTTATTAGAAACATGAATGTAAGGTTATAATTAGAAACTGCTGCACGAGTGTTAACTGTAGGGCACACCCCCGCTTCCCACGTGTGTTAAGTCGTTCAAAAATTGACTGAATTATTTGTTTTAGATGACACTCATAAGTTTCCAATCTAAACAATGTCTTTGTTTTTACTAGTTAGAAAGCTACTTGGGAATGAGGTAATTGTTTTACCTTTCGCGAAGATTATCGGCCAACGTCGTCCTGGTAGTATAACTCACATGGACAAACCGCATTCGTGTACCTTTTATGTATTTTTTAAAATAAATATCGTCGGACAAAAATTAAAAACACCCCCACTCCATATATTTACCTTAATATAAATCACACATTAAAAAAATGAAACATGATAAATAAAGCACGAACCCACAGTAGTGATATTTAACTTAAAATAATAAAGTATTTAATGCGTATCGCGTAAAAAAGACGTCTTGGTGAACGATTTTATAAAAGTCACCATTGTATTTATTATCTATATGTTCTCCATTTCTCAAAAAAGGTATTTGCTATTGCCGCCTTCTTGCCTGAACCTTCAGCTCTTTTGCTGTCACCTGCGCCTCTGATTGAAAAAAAATATATATATATATAAATGTATTTTTATGAGGACTTTATGCATGACGTAGAGTTCTTTGGAAGTTATGTAGATAATAATACATGTAAGTTATGATCTAATTCGACTATTTATCTTGCTGAACAATATAATGCTTAAAACACATATATTAAAATGTATAGAGCACAGAAACGTTCTACCTAGTATCGTTTTGACATAAACCGGGTGGAAGTAAACACTTGCCCTAATTCTGTAATTTCAGATTTATAATGCGTTTCTTAATTTGGGTCACGAAAGATGCTCGTTTCGCAAATGATTAAATAAATTGTTATGTCAAGCTACGAAACACACCGGAACTATTAACTGAATATTATTGTTTTCCTGAGATATTCATTATAAACGATATTGTCTTAGTAGTTGCTCTCGAGTAATAAAAGAACCTTGGCATATGTGGATGTATTTCATACTTGCACGAGAAGTCTAAGAGCTCTTGCATGAACTTATTTTATGCATTTATGATCCGTTCTAGTGTGTAGAAGTTATTTTTATTTGCATGTTTTAGAAGATACATGAATCTTTTGATAATCCTAGAAAAAGTTGATTTACCTAAAATGGTACCTTGTGGCGTTGTGCGACAAGTATGCAAAACGTCTATTCCTCTGCTAGCGCCTTTGTGTTGTCGAAGCATTATGTTGACAATTCCATTTTTTATCAAGAAAATAATACTGCCCTAAGAATACCGATATGATACCGCGTTATTAAAAGGGGCAGAAATAACTCGCAAAACTCTAACGTCACAACGCAAAAAGGGAAGTGGTGGGGATCCGGACAACGCATGAACATGTTGCCAGCTGTTGTGCATGTTCCTTTAGGTTATTAACTGCTTTATGTTGTCAGCCATCTTCCGGAGCCTAACTGAATAAAGTAAATGCATATAATTCTTTGTTCATATACGTAAGAAACTTCCTTCGCTATAGGTTGTGGTTTTTACAACCCTTAGATTTATAAAACGTTAAAATTACTGGAACTTTTATCTAAGAAACATAGTTGTAAACTTTGATGACAACGTGCAATTCCGTTAACAGCTGTCGTCTGTTAAGTTTTGCAATAAGAGGACCTGCGACTACACACAGCCCTCAACCCTTCAGGATTTGTGTGTTTTTTTGTGTTTTTTGTGACTCACATTTTTTTCAGCGTTCGTTCAGCTTAAGTGGAAATGTTGGTGGTTTTGAGGAGGAGCTTGGCTTGTCATTCTTAACTTGCAACATTGTACAAAAAGGACGAAAGAAAGTGTAACTGTTCATTGCTTTGAGCGGTGTTTCGCTAATCTGTAAAAATGAACCAACTCGCCTGCATCACCACCGGGATTTTATATTTGGATTTCTTTTGCTCTACCGCGAAGGTTCTAAAGGTTGTATTAAACAAGTTTCTATTATTTCTAAACTTCAGGCATCTACTTGGTTCTGGATGCTCAAGATCTGTCCGAGGTTCAAGAAGGTGCCCTAGAAAGCGAACTGCTCAACTACGGACCCGACGTCTGCATCCGTATGTTTTACCGAATTGCAATAAAAAGTGAGTATACGCCTAATAAAATTTATAATATTTTGAGAATACGAGATATTTTAGTTTAAAGCAAAATCTGCAAAAAGCTGCTTCCTAAATGACCCGTAAAAGTTGAACACGGTTAAAAAACGCGCACAAAGAGACGAGGACAAACGACCCGTAAAAGAACTGCATTTTAACTTTTTTCATAAAATACAATTAATATATTCAAATCAAATGAATACCCACTAATGCATCAAATAATATTTTTTTCTGATGGTTGGTGGAATACCGGTTTACATCACATTATTATTCTGATAAGCCTCCAACCTTTAGTCGTTTATTTCTTACGTGGCAGCCTCATGAGCGAATCATCTTATCACCTAGAACTGCAACATTACAATATTTGCATAAGAAACATGTTCATGGGTATGTACATACTATGCAGTGGTTGCATGTGGGGCAGAAATATAGAAACATATAAAGCTGCTGAAGGATAAGCTTAATTTCGCAGAGAGATTCAAGAGCAGAAATGGTTTTTTCTCCGTTGTAAAAACAATCTGCTGATAATTGTTTTGTGGATTGCTTTCTTGAAGTAGCTGCAAGTATAACATCCGAATGACGAGTCAGACTGTGGCTCATGAATTAAATGTGATTCATTTGTCAGAAGTGTTATTGACATCTTGTATTATCAATTGCAGAGCAGTTACCTAGGGGGATTTTACTCAATGACTTGAAGGTAATTAAAATACTCTAAGAAGACATCGAGCTAAAATCCCATTTTGTATGCATTGCAAGGACGTTCTGTAGCCACAAATAACACCATCAGTCAAACAATTACTACCGCACTACCAGATTAACTGGCGCTTGTATCTAGGAATTAGTTGAGGTCCCAACCGATGTCCAGTATATTTTAAATGAAATCAAACGTGCTCGAAGGTCCTCACGTGGAATAAATCATCAAAATAAGAAATTTATTAAATTTAAATTAATTTGACTGATATTTATATGGTCCTTGTTTAATATAAAAAACATTGCATGTCTTCGAGCGATTTCTATTATAGTCTCGGGTAAATTATGGGAGTTGTGCATAAGCTTGCTTGCATATTTCAATATTCTACTTTCGACAACTGGCAATATCCTAGCTCTCTATCTTTGATAAATTATTGTAAACAAATACCACACTGTATACTGGAGATCGCCACTGGTGTTATGAAGGTATATAAGAGCAGCAACCTACAATGCAAATTGTATTTTTGTCGCTGCCATGTTAAAATCAGGGCTTTCCATAAACGCATGGGTGGCAGTTGGCACTACTTCCTTGCACGTCACTGTTCTATCTGCCTCATTGTAGTAACAATACTTCCACGTTTGAGGAAACCGGATAATCCAATGAATTGTGATGTGATTTAAAGACACGACACATGTAGAGAATGAGCACGTATGCACGCAAAGTGTGACAATTCAAAGCGGCCGCGCTTAAGGGTAAAAATAAGCTAAGCAATACGTAGGCCCGTAACCTATTTCATAGATAGGCCGTCATGACCATTTGCCTATTCACTTCCACGTTTCTTTGCAAGCTTGGTTCTTACCGGATACCTACAGAATGCAGAGGGTGGAAGAGAATGACAAATATAATCAATTTCCTTGAGTATTGGATTATTTTTAATGAACCAAAACCCAACTGCTCCAACAGTAAACCACAACGAGGAAAAGTACGCTATAATGAGGACGACCAACGGTACGCTACAAAATAATATTAGGATGAACGTCCGGTAGCTGAAGAAAACTTAAATGGACGTTATACTCCCTATATTTGTTTGAAGTTAAAATCGAAGCTGATAATGACTGAAATATATATTTTTTTAGGAATCAAGGTGGAACTAAGGTACTTCCATTTTACCCATCGGCCTCCGCGTTTTTTTCAAAATAGATATTTTTTAATCAACTTTTGTGTACGTAGGTTTTGGACCCATGACCTATAAACGAAAGAGCTTATTTTCTGGGGGTGCGATGGCGTCATTTTGTGAATTAGGCAGGAACAACTAAACGGGTTCAAGGTTTACTAGAAGAAAGTCTCGATACACGCATAGTGCCTATGTAAAGATCTCGTTCGACTCTTTCATCCGCGATTCGAGATTCTTGGTTGTGCGTCGATGCAGAAACATGAGTATGTCGTGAGCTTGCACTAAGTGGGGACCTGCGTCCTGTTGCTGCTCATAAAGTATCTTCGTTCCCGCGTTGCCATATTTCCAAAACGAACCTAATTTTATCACACATACTACAGTGACCGGCGGACAGCCAAAAAGGCTGACTACATACGTGCCCACTACAAATTCACAAAACATTGTAACAGTATATCGTAAATACAAAAATAAAATAGACTGATAAACACTTTCTTGGCCACTTGCACATTTAACAGGGCACCAACATTTTATTTGACACATGTTTCATTTTCGCTTTATCCCGCTTAGCAGACGCCGCCGCGGAGCTTATAACTAACCTTTGTTACCTCAATAAAGCCTCGATCGACCGCTCATTGAGAACAATTTATATTTCCTCCTTTAATGGTTTCATGATGCCTTAACATAGAATAAAGTCAACCACGCACAAATATTAATAATTCATCTATCGCAAACGTTGATGTGTGTGATAGACTTCCTGTTATATTTCCGTTGCAGATAATACCAGTCAAAAATAATGAGAAAGGAGATTAGTGAACCAGCTGAACTTACAGAACGAATGTGAGGAGAAATAGGAGAAAACACATCTGATCGCTGGACCACCAACAATTTATTGATCCTTCGCTTCTGTTGCAAGTGTTGTGGCTGTCTTTTCAGGTCTTCTTGTGATCTCCTTTCTTGATCTTTTTGTACCATCACGGACATTTGCGTCTCGCAGGAATTTATTTTCACTTTCATGTAGGGCTACAGAGGATAATCTGACGCAGTTGTCTTCTTTTCCTTCTATGGCTAAGGCCTCAAGTATTCCTCCGGCAAAACTGTATTTGTGGTGAGCTAGGATGGTTGCAGTCTCGAGCTGGACCTCACACAGGCATGCTCTACAATGAGCTGCTAAGTGTCCAGGTGCTGTCAAGTTTCTTAGGTTAGCTGCCTGTTCTCGTGCTCGGTCATTTATGCAACGTACCGTTTGTCCAATATAGCTCCGTCCACATGACAGCTGTATGTTGTTTTGCGGTTTGTCGCATGGAATGTGTTTTGTTTCGAGTTTGGTGCTACAGGTGCCTGTGTTGTTAGCCTGGGCTAGATTAACCTTCCTGCTCATTGCGTGTGCCTTGTTGGGTGCCGAGCACACCACTTTTATCCCTCGCCTGCTTGCGATCTTTTCCAACCTATGGGAGGCCCCATGATTATATGGGACCACCGCGAAAGGTGATCGTGAGATCTTTTTTGTTTGTCGAAGTTAGTGCGTTGACAATTCTTCTTGATGTTGTGGTAGATCTTTTCGCAAATGGAGGCAAGGTAGGGTTTTGGATATGCAGCCTCGTGAGGCCTGGACATTTGGGTCTCGAAGCTCCTTCTCTTTTGATGGGGCAAATCCTTCTGAGGCTGGCTGAGAGAGTTGCAGTGGCGACCCCTTGCCTAACATTTTTCGAATGTTTGGATTCGAAGGGAAGAAACTCTTTCCCCGGTTGCGCTTTGTATCGCCAAAACAAATTTTCTTTTTGGAACTTCAAAGAAATCGGATGTAATTATCAACATGCAGCTTGTAGGTGAATGTAAGCCCCATGCTGCTTGTTTGGAAGGGCCTGAAAGTGGTGATGAGGCATTCGTCTCCTGTTTCATCAACTCCAGTTGTACATAAATTAGGAAACATCATCAACATGCCTGAAGATAGCTGCAACTCGTGGGTATTTTAAGATTTGTTGTATGGCTACACCACTCGGGGAGGGAAAAATGTCGCACAAATATGGAGCCATTTTTGAACCAATACAATCTCCACTCTTCTGGACATATTGCCGATCTTCGTGGGTTTCTAGCGTTGAGGACAGGTAATACCCTGAAAAATCCAAAGAGGTTTCTAGGCTAACACCCGCTGCAATTTGGAGCTCCGCAATGCCTTTGTTTAGATTGTACTTCTGAGGGCTTCTGAAAGCCTTGATTGAGAAATAGTGTAATACATGTACGTCAAAAGAAAACCGCTAAACAATGTTGCTCCCGTGTTGCTTAAGTTAGGTAATCACTTGCGCCGAGTTTGGTATTTGGAATGCGTTCACAGTGTGAGTTTTGGAGAGATGTTGGGCCAAATACCTTGAAACATGTTTTTCGAAACTATGACCCGAAACGGAACCCCTACTTGGTGGAGAAAAACACTGAAAGCTTGCCATTGTCAACACGTTTTAAAATGCCAACAAGTTGCAGCTATTTTCATGTATGTCAATGATTTTAATATTGTATGTACAACTGGCGTTGATGAAACCGCAGACGGATGCCTCAACACCACTCTCAGGCACTTCCAAACAAGCTGCATGGGGCTCACATGCACCTACGAGCTTCACGTTAGAAATTCCATCGGGTTTCTTGATTTGGCCTTGAAGTTCCAACAAGAACATTTCTGCTGGCAATACGAAGCGCGATCGGAGAAAGGGTTCCTTCTCTTCGAATTTGAACATTCGAAAAATGTTAAACAAGAGGTCGCCACTGCAGCTCTTTCAGACAGCCTCAATAAAGACTTGCCCCCATCAAAAGAAAAGAGGCTTTGAGACCCATATGTCCAAGCTCCACGAGGCCAGATGTCTCAAACCCTTCCTGGCCTCAATTTGCGAAAAAGCTGCCACAATATCAAGACTTGTCAAAGCTTTGACCTCGACAAACCAAAGATCGCACGATCACCTTTAGCGGTAGTTCCGAAATTCATGCAATTACCCATAGGTTGAGAAACTTGCAAGCAGGCAAGGCGTAAAAGTGGCGTGCTCGACACTTGACAACTCACAATGTGCAGGAAGGTTAATCTCGCCCAGGCTAGCAACGCAGGCACCTGTAACACCAAACAAAATACAGAGTACGTTCCACGCGACAAAGAAGTCTTATACAAGATACCGCTGTCATGTGTACGTCGGTGTACTGGGCAAACAGTACGTCGCATAAATGACCGACCACGAGAATATGCAGCTAACATAAGAAACCTGACAGCATTTGGACACTTAACAGCTCATTGTAGAGCATGCATGTGAGAGGCCAAGCTCGAGATGGCAGTCCTCCTAGCTCGCCACAAAGACCGGTTCGCCCGAAAAATACTTGAGGCCTCAGTCATAGAAGGAAAAAAAAAGCAATAGAGAGTGAGGTACCCTTTATTGCTTTACAAGAAAGTGAAAAGAAGTTCCTGCTAGACGCAAATGTCCGGGATGGTACAGGATGATCATGAAAGGAGAATAAGAAGAAGATCTGTAAAGACAGCCACAACACTTGTAGAAGAAGAAGGGGAGGGTCAATTAATAGTTGGTAGTCCAGCTATTGGATATGCGTTCTCCTATGTATCCTCACATTGTTTTCTGCAAGTTCTGCAATTGTTTCACAATCTATGTAGCACCAACCAGCTCAGCTTGTTCCCATTGTGAGAAAGGGGAAGCTGTGCCTTTAAGAAATGATGCTAAACATAACAAATAAATAAATAAATAAATTATAGTAAACGAAACGCAAGAACACAATCAGTGAATGAATTTTGAGACTTGAATTTGTCAGAATATACCTGTATGCCACATATTCTACAACCAATATAAAAAATAAGTACATGGCAAAGTTACAGTCCAGCAAACTTGTCAATCAAGACAACGCAATCGACTAACACGTGGATAAATATTATTTTGTTTCTTGTGGTTTTTTAATTTATTTTATGATGCCCCATAAATTAAATTTTTCTTATTTGTGAATGAGGAAATCTTTTTATGAGATTTCTCTAGATTAAAAAAAGCTTCAGTCCGGAGTATAATTGAACATGTAACACACAGTGTTCTAGCTAACCGAAAAGTGAAACAATAAACAATAAAACAATTTGAGTGCATGCGATTTAAATACTACTTCAGAAATCTCCGATTCCGGTCATTGATTGCTTCCAATTGACACGTGTAGAAATGATTGCGAAACAAAATAACTCTTAAAATACCTATATATATTTGCGCAACTTTTTTATTACTCTGCAAAAGAGTAAGCTCATATTATTAATGAAGGTGAATCCCTTGAATAAATACAAAATTACATTTCGTACTGAAGCAAGTGAAATATAGAAACATTATGAAGCTTTCGGGGTTTTAGTAATTTATGTCGACGCCGTGATTATAGGACCGCTTCCGTGGCATCAAAACGCCAACATATTGAGGTATTTAGCGCACAAGGTAGAGAGAATAAAGACAGGACAGAAAAGAGCGCTACTCACAACTACGTTTACTGACAAGAAAGGAAGAGGAAGAAAAAAACCACATAATCCGCCATGGACTCGTGCATCTACCACAGCCACGTGAATGATAGCGGTTAGTTCATCCAGGCTCGTGTGGGTCCTTTATTGTTTGTTCAACGAATTCCCTTTCCTTGTTTGATAGCATTACTGATTCAACGCTATCATTCACGGGGCTGTGGTAGATGCACGAGTCCGCGGCGGATTACGTGGTTTCTTTCTTCCTCTTCCTTTCTTGTCAGTAAACGTAGTTGTGAGTAGCGCTCTTTTCTGTCCTGTCCTTATTATCTCTACTTTGTGCGCTAAATACCTCAATATGTTAGACTACCAACTAGCCCAAATGTCAACTTTAAAACGCCAACGCTTGTCCAGAACAAAAATCATCTTCACAATTGAAGAAAAAACATTTCAAAAGTATTTCGACAAGAGAATCCTCTTATATTTGTCCCCCAACCCCTTTTTCCTTAAAAAAAAAAGCAAAACACAAAAAATATATATAAAAGGTTAGACCAGAAATATTGTTCCCAAGAACCGCACTTTTTAAAGCTACAATACCAGCAAATAGAGCGTCCGCACAGTATCCACAAAACAACAATAAAACCTAAGCCCGTGCCACAGAAAACTAGAACGCAACTGAACATAAACTGTGAGGATGGCAGCTTCGGCGAGTTGGTAAAGCATCATAATAACAGCAGCGCAAGACAACAAAACGCACACAGGACGCAAACCTGAAAGACACGAAGAACTGACTTAAAACTCAATTGCATTTTTGCGTTCTGCGCGAGGAACGAAAGCGATATCACAACAGCTTCGTATTCTTCGTGTTCGCAAAAAGCGCAACAATTTCTTCCGTATCTTACTGGCTTTTCATCCTTGCATTTGCCAAATTTTCTTGCTCTCTGTTTGATACCGTCAAAGATGCCCTATTAAAAAGATTTTTTACCGGAATTTTATTTCCAGTAATCAATTATTTTACCGGATTATGGGACTCTTTTTACTTCCGGTAAAGCCAGAATTTACCGGAATGTCACCGGATGTTTTATCAGAATGTAACCAAATTTTTTACCGGATTTCTAATAAATTTGTATTTCCAGTAAAAATTCTATTTTACTGGATTATGAAACTTTTTTGCTTCCAGTAAAGCCAGAGCTTACCGGAAGTCACCGGAACTTACCGTGTTTTTTTCTCTTTCGGACGTCACCGGAAGGCACTTAGGAAGAAGCCTGTGAACCGTGGGTGGTGTATGTTTACCAGATGCTGGACGATTCGGTAACATTTAAAGCGGTTAGTCATATAGACCTGAAGGTTCCATGTATTTATTTAACAAGGTCGACACCAGTGAAACAATTGGACAGCTGTAGACAAAAGCAATCAGACCAAACAGGAACAACCGAGTTCTTTTTCGCAACAAATATTTGTCTAGGTACTGACGATACCGCTGGGTAAATTCCTACACGTTCGGTAGCTCAACTAATAAAACCGGGCAGGTGCACTACATGGCCACACATACACACTGTCAGTAGCACGCTAAGCGTGCTACTGACAGTGTGTATGTGTCCACCTGATGCACCCGCGGCGACGGCATTAGTGACGACATCGTGACTGTGCCCGTGATTTCTGAACGGCGGCGGATGTTCGTTTCACGCGTTCATAGTTTTCGCTAAGCGTGTTGTCGCAACAATCTTTCAAGGTACTCATGATGCCGCTGGGTAAATTCTTAGTTGTACGGTAGTTCAACTAATAAAGCCAGGCAGGCGCACCACATGGACACACACACACACTGTTAGTAGCACGCTTAGCGAAAACCCCGAACGCGCGGAACGAACATTCACCGCCGTTGAGAAATCACGGCCACAGTCACAATGTCGTGCCTGATGCCATCGCCGCGGGTGCACCAGGCGGGCACATACACACTGTCAGTAGCACACTTAGCCGAAACCACAAACGTGCCGAATGAACATCCGCCGCCGTTGAGAAATCTTGGCCATAGTATTTTTCGCTTGTTGGATGCTTCTGAAGCCGGACGGACAAAGAGGTGTAAGAAACAGGTCACTGAAAACTTTTTTCTTTTCATCTGCACACCCAGCTGCTCTGGAAGATGCATGTCGCTCACATGGAACGGGAAGCCGGGACTGAGCCTCCGTTCCTGGCCGGTTGTTGCTCGTTGACGGACAAAGAAACCGTTTTTCTTCAAAAGAGTCAGCAAAAAGACCCTCTCACATTTTCTCTACAAACCCCATGCGAGGAAGAGAGGGTGCATGGGGACTAGTCCTTTGTGCGCTCTAGGCACCATAATTACACACCCAGTCCCCGGCTCGTCTCGGATTCCCCCTCCCCTTGCGTCGGCTTCCAGTGAACGGGGAAAGGAGTCACCAGTTTCGGGTAAAACTTTCAGCAAAACCGGGTCGTCTGGCAAACGAAGGTGACTGCCGTTGACATTCCAACGAAATCTGGAAACCCGCTGCCAGTGAAATTCCAGCGAAATCTTTTTGCCGGCAAATAATCTAGCAAAACCTGGTAAACTACATTGAACCATGGTTAAAAGCGCTAAAAGACGTACACAAGATAGAAGACAAACACGGGCGCTCGCTAAAAAGACGTACACAAGAGAAGACAAACACGTGCACTTCTTGTGTACGTCTTTTTAGCGCTTTTAACCATGGTTTAATACAGTCAACACCAACTAGCCCAACAACAAGTTTTTTTACTGGTGAACTACGCTTGTTTCGAATGAAAACGGGTGAAACTTGACCAGTTTTCACCGGATGTCACTGGAAGTTCCCCGGATGTCACTGGAAGTTTGTGCCGGATTTTGCATAAGGGTGGAGCACTGGCACATGCATCTTTAAGCCGTGGGATTCTTTCTTTCTCAATAAACTTTTTTGCAAGTACGCTTCACAAAAAAAACGCAACAGGAAGTTTGATAATTGCATGCACGATATAGTTTACTATATTCTTCTTTCATGTGGCAAGCCATATATTGGTCAATTTGGGCGTTGCTTTAACGAACGGTTAACAGGATATTACCAAAATACCCATAACGTGATCTCCGAATATTTATATCTACTTGTCGCGATTGTGGGTGTGAGGCTGACTTTACGCGTTGTTCGGTATCGGTAGAAATAGCAGAAACTCCCTAGAGAGATCATTAAGGCAGAAAGAATTGCACGTTTAAAGATGCCAGTGCCCTATCTTTAATGTTATCAAACAAAGAGCCACAATTTTTGTCAAATAGAGGGATGAAACGCCAGTAAGATAAGGAAAATATTGTGGCTTGTCTCGCGAAGACGAATAATACTTAGCAGTTTTGCTTCGTATTAAGTTGTAAGTTAGCTCTGTGTTTTTCTTGCGTGTGTGTCCAGTGTGTGGGCGTTGTTTTCTTGTGCTGTTCTTGGGGAGGGTATGAAAAGAACTAGCTCATGCAAGGAGTTGGTCGGGGCACAGAAATACACGCAAAACATTTATGTCAGTAATAAGAATTGTGTTAAGATAACGCAACTGGATAGTCAAAGAAATGAGTCCGCAGGGCGTTTTTCCTCGACGGAGTGCGAGCTTGCCCAATTAATTTCACGACAGGAAACCATGCAAGCAATGTTGCATAAAATATATATTTAAAAATGAATAGCCTACAAGTTCCTTATTTATTAATTTATTTATTTGTCTTATGTCCACAAACAGCCGAGGCCTTAGTACTAGTACACACTCACGCACAACATACACTTAAAAAAAACACGTACACATAAGGTAAGAATACATAAAATCCGAACATTGAAGTTAACAAATGTGAATGGTTAGTGCGCTTTTAAAATCCCACTCACTCTCAAAAACGTCAACCTCCACGCTCAGTGCATCGAAATTGCTCTGAATTCATAAAAGTGGGAACAATGAACATATGTTTTCCACGTAAAATGTGTTCTGGTGTCAACAGTTTAATCGAGATACATGTATAGAAAGCAGAGAAACAAGCCTAGGGCAATGTAATCTACTATGTACAGTTTTATACAAAAATACATATTCACGAAAACTGCGACGAGCTTCCAGTGATTGCAAGTTTAGTCAATCTAACATTGACTCGTAGCCTAAACAAAAACGGTAGCCGTAATAACGGTCGTGAACAATGCGTGTCAATTTTCTCTGCACACGTTCTAGGCCATCAGAGTTGGTCACACCCGGTCAGTTTCAGGGTACATAGCCGAACTCCAGTTTTGAGCGCATAATCGATGTGTAAAGCTTGACGAGACAGGACGGCTCTTTGAAATGACGGGTAATGCGTGAAACAAACCTAAACGTCGCAAGCAAAAGCTAACCAAATTCGACACATGATTTGTAAAACTAAAGGATGAATCAATATACACTCCTAAGTCACGTACGCAATATTCGCGTCGCACTGGTTGATTGTCCACCATATAGAAAAAATCAAGCGCACACTTCATCCTTGATAAGAAGATAACACATGTATTTTTAGCGTTTAGATTTAATTTATTTTAAAAGCATCATGATCAAATAGCAGTAGTATCCTTCTGTAGCAGAACACAATCATGTGATTTTATCTGTTTGAATAC
Source organism: Ixodes ricinus (assembly GCA_037355805.1). NCBI lineage: Eukaryota > Metazoa > Arthropoda > Arachnida > Ixodida > Ixodidae > Ixodes > Ixodes ricinus. The sequence goes on from JAZHYW010012469.1 coordinate 123,340, forward strand.
CTTAATATCATCAGCGAACTGAACAGATTTGAATGTTTTACGCAAAGAGAGACGTCGTTAACAAAAATATTAAACAGCAAGGGTACAAGAATAGAACCCTGAGGAACACCGAAGGATATGCATGATCTCGACTACCCACCGTTAACACGAACGTTGTTAATGCTCCTGGATAGATATGACTCAAACCACAAACATAACGGCAAACACTCTCCATATTCCGATAACCTGTGCACTAATAGGTCATATGCACAAGGTCAAAGGCTTTACTCAAGTCGAAATAAATGGCGTCGACCTGCCTATGGTTGGCAACAATGGGGCCAACGTGACTCAAATACTATACTTTGTTTCAGCTTAGGTCCGAGCGCGGCCGATGTTATGAGCCGAAGGGCCAATCAAATGGCGAAAGAAGCACAACGTCATCGCGTGCTCTCTGTAGTATTTAGGGCCAGCCTTTATTCGCCGTCTCTCTGTGCACTGCTCCTCCGCTACGCCGGCTAGTGAAGCGCAGAGAGCACGCGAACACGTTGCGCTTTTTACGCCGTTTGATTGGCCCTTCGGCTCCTAACATCGCCCGCGCTCGGGCCGAAGGTGAAACGAAGTATAAGTTAGTTTCAACACTTTTAGATTTGACAAAACCGTGTTGAGATTCATTTAATATTTCTTTGAAAAAGCTAGAAAGGTGCACTTCTGCCACAATCTCAAACAGTTTCGAGAATGTGTTTAGAAGGGAAATGGGTCTATAATTTCTAACACCTGCAGAGTCTCCTGATTTGAAAATAGGCACCACTATGGGTGACCTCCGCTTTTCTGGAAAGAAACAGTTTTGAATAGACAAGTTAAAAAGGTAGGTCAAGACTGGCAAAAACGCATCAGAGCAACCTTTAACAATAAACCCTGGAACGCTATCGAACCGCGATGAAAGTTTAGGCTTTAAATGTATAATACATTCGTGCACTTCAGAGTGATCATCGCTAAATGGGGCGAGAACACTATCAGTTTTCGCAACAACATGATTAAGCGCCCGTGGCTCAAAGCTCCCAAATTGCATATCACACAAAAATGCACTTGAGACGTATAACCAAAAAATTTCGCCAACACCGGGGTCAGAATGAAAAGCGGAATCATTTGACAACGTAAAAGACCTGGCTTCTGTGCCCAGTACATTATTTCTGTATTTCCAAATATTGTTAGGATTTTTCAGCAGTTCGTTCTCAGTGTTATTCTTGGAGTTTCATTTGTCTCTCTGATAAAGAAACTTTACTTCGGCACTTGCCCCCTAAATTTCACGTACCAAGCGTCACCGTGGCCCGTTTATAATCATGATGAAAGCGTGAACTCTCTTTCCTTTTACGCTTCAGTTGAGATGAAAACTACATGGAAACTTCTGCCTTTTACTCGACTTAAGTGAAATAAAACGCTGCATTACATCTGTTACAGGGTCAGTGAAAGTGTTCCAGACTTAATTTACGTCAGTGTTTTTGTAATCACCGCAGACCAATCTACGTTCGTGATTTGACGGTAAAGCAGTGCGAACGGGTATGCTCTCGGCCGAAAGAACCTCGGTCTCGCATCCTCCGGCACTCTTATCTTGGCCTTGACGCCTTGCAGTGTACCCAGCCTTTCCGAAAACAACTCAGGAAACTTGCCCACCACGTCGTGTGCACCGTCAACCCGATGAACGTCCAGCAAGCTGTCCAGGGGCATTCCGAAAGCACTCGCCCAATTCCTTCCCAAAAGGGCCCGGGATCCGCCCTGACAACAAACAAGGGCAGCCGAGCCTGCCTTCCACCAAACTCGGCGTTCACTGTTGCCTTCCCGACCACTGCCGACTGGTGTCCGAAGTAGCCCCTCAACTTGACGTCGGACTGCTCGAGCTCCGTCCCCGGAAAACGCCTTGCGAACTCCGCTTCGTCCATCACCGAGTAGACGGCCCCCGTGTCCACTTCCATGCGCACCGACTGACCCTGGACAGTCACTGTAGCACATACGGGTGGCACTCGCGGTTCGAGGACATTCACGTATTCGGTGTTTGCCACAGCAGCAGCTGCCGCTCCGACCTCCAGCGACCACAAGCTTCCGACGTCGTTCATCTCGGCTTCGTCATCGGACACGTCCACCGCCATCACAGCTCGATGAGCGTTAGGCCTCGCAGATCCGCTCCCCGACTGTCCGCTTTTGTGCGACGGGTCTTCCGGGCTCCTGCCCCTACCTTGCTTAGTCGGACATCTTCTTGCCGAATGCCCCTTCTTCTGGCACGAGAAACACCGCAGATTACGAAACCTGCACGACGACTCGGGGTGCCGCCCCCGCACCGATGACACTCGCCGACTGTCTCGTCGGACTTTGATACCCGGAGTATGGCTGCTTCCCCCGTCTGGCCAGTCATCTGCTTCGCTCCCCTGACCGCCGCCTCCATACTGGCAACAATTTGGACAGCCCGGTCCAAGGTCAGCTCTGGCTCCTCCAGCAGACGTCTTCGCATGACGTCGTCGCGAATACCATGGACGAGCCGGTCTCTGAGATTGTTGTCTAGTTCTTGTCCGAAAGTGCACGGGTCCGCCAGCTTCCGCAGTTCCGCGACGAAATCCTTCATCGCTTCGCCTTCTTTCTGTGCCCTGCAGTAAAAGTGGTACCGCTGCACAATCACGGACGGTCTTGGGGAGTAGTGCTCCGTGAGCCGCCGCAGGCTTTCGTCGAGCGGAACCTCACTCGGTCTTCTCGGCGCCAGCAGTCTCCGAAGCAGCGAGTACGTCGGCCTTCCGCAGGAGCTCAGGAACACCGCACGTTGTTTGGCCGCCGACACGTCGTGAGCGATGAAGTGTTGTTCCAGGACCTCGACGTATTCCTCCCATTCATCGCCGCCCTCGCCCGCAAACACCCCCAACTTCGGCATGGCGCCGCCGCTAAATCACCATCTCGTGACGAACCAAAAAAAAAAAAACTTGGATACTTCTGTTAGTCCTCGTCGCCAATTGTTACGAGTAACAAAGCATGTTTATTAGACTGTACATGCGGGCCGGCTTGGCCCGCAACTGAAGAAGAACCAGAAGCAGCGCGGCGCGCTGCTTTATATAGGAAGCACGAACGATGTGCCCCCTAGTGTCCACCCAGGCGCACGGCGGTAACCGGCCGGCTGCAACAACAACCAACTTAGTTTCTGTCTGTTTAACACACTGGGGATAGAGTAGTTTAAAAAGAGCAAATGTTGGTTTCTACCGGCCGCCCTTTAAGAAAACCATGCTGATAAGGTACAAACTTTTGAAGGAAATAAACAAAGAATTCGGGAATGCACAGCCTGTTCAAAAACTTTAGAAAACCCCAACAAAAAAGATATGGGGCGATAACTTTTTTAAATAATTTTTATTTATTTAATTTTTTTTAAATATTTATTTATGTTTTTTTTTATTATAGCTGTCTCATTCAAGCATTTAAAAGTGTTCCTGAGATTTCAGTGTCCTCCTCAGACGCATCTTGATAACACATCTTTGAACAAATGTATTCAAGTCCGGAAACTACGCAGAGCACCACACGATGCTTCTGTGAGCGACTGAGTTTATTTTTTTAGATCGCTACAAAATGTTACTACCAGCCCCTCCAAATCGACTCTGCATATCGGCGGTTTTAATATGCTTTGAGAGAAGTGTAGACACTAGTAAAATCCAAGTTTCTGCGTATCGCTATTCACTAATGCCAATAAATAAAAGGACGTACTGAGCTTTATTGTAAGCGGCACGAGATAAGTGTGGATGCAATACTGAATAAGTACCTGACTATACAACTGTAATCTGCACGCTATCTTTTTTTTTTTTTTTTTTTGGGGGGGGGGGGTGGAGCTTATTAAATTCTTTGTAGAAACATAAACAAGGCCCGTGTGTACTTCAAACTAACTAGAGTCGCTGTAAACTTATGAAATGCTGGGTTTGGCGAGTATAGTGCATTTTATTACCGCCCCGCGGTCAATGAGATGACGGTATTAGCCCACAAGAACGCCCAAAAAGCAATTTAGGAAGGTATGAGTCTGAACATCATCAGTCACGCTCTGCTATTCTTAAGTTGTAAGTGACTACCACTGTGGCACCTTTCACAGAACTTACCTTCAAACGTTTTGGGAAGTGAGACAGAAAATTAAGATATATGAATATATGTGTGTGTACAAATTAAAAAGACGCTATATCCGCTACCGTTGAAAGATTATCAGCGTAAGGCGTATTTTTAAAAATATACTCAACTTTTCACTATGTCTCCTAAACATCTAAGGTGATAGGTCGCGTTGCAGACGGCAGGGATTGTGGGTTCGATCTCCTTCCCTGCCCATTTGGATCTACAGATTCCGATCGAGAAAGGTAAACTCCGCTTTTTAGCCGCATAAAAAAACTACGCTTCGCAAAAAGCTGGAAGTTCACCAGAATGTGACACTAGCAGTGATTATGCAACGCGAAACTTTGAAAATATGACGTTATCTGGATCATAGAATCCTAAAGCAAAACAAAACTTTTCTATCAGTCGACGTCCACCTCAGCCTAATTTTCGTCAAACCAACATTTAAGATTGTCGGTGCCTATAGCAATAATGTCCGTGAAAAAAAAAAAAAACTTCTCAGCATGAAAGACAACCGTATCATCTTTCTAAGTGGCCAGATCTTACAGGCGCCCACCCAAATTACGGGTTGATGATAATTAGGCTTTGGTATAAATCGCCTAACTAAGGAATTTTGCTTTTCTTTCGTATCTTTTGTTCAAGGAAATGTAACATGCTCAAGCTTTCGAAGTTGACTACCACCGCTAACATCACATTTTCGCAGAGTTTCAGCTTTCTGCGGTGTATATTTTATTTATGCGGGCTAAAAAGCCGGGATTACCTTTCTCGACCGGACATTAAACATGAGTATCGTACCGGACTGTAGTCCTGTATCACTTCTGCGTAATGCACGCTAAAGACCTCAGCCTAGTGGTACTACTGCACAAGCAAAATGTTTTATCTGCAGCTGAGAAGCCAGAAGTGGTACTGCACAGGCATAATGTTTTTATCTACAGCCGGAAGTTACTCAACCCACTGGGGCTGAGTAACTTCCGGCTGTCTAAATAAACACGCAACACAATTTTTCATAGGTGCCCTTAAGTGTTTAATTAACACTCATTATAAACACCATAATATAGTTCAGTTAAAGTGGGCAAGCAAATTTTCTTACTGACATGTGTCGTGATATGTTTTCCTGTTTCAAGGTGATGCCAGCATTGTTCTCCAGATTAGGGACCTATCACAAGCAGTTTTCCACAAGGAAGGAATGTCTGCACCGAAAACTAATGAATGGACGTTGTTTGAACAAGATGTAAAAAGCCTCCCGTCACTCTATACAGTGAGTAATCTTTGTTTCATGTGTACTTCTATTGTGATATTCATGGTTGTGAATCCCGAATTCTGGCTATGCGCTCAAAGGAATGTCGAACGAAACTATTCTTAAATGATATTAAATTGTATTTCCGCCCAAGAAACTTATTAGCGAACGATGTCTACTGCATTAAAATAAAAATATCATCGTATTACTGAGAGGTGTTTGCTGGGGGAAAGAAGCAAATTGAACCTAGAATCTATTTAATGGTGAATTCGGGTGGTGGCCTCTCTCCTCTGACCTTGATTCAGCAGAACGCCCCCTTCTCGCCGCCAGAGCTACTCGGGATCCTTTTCAGCCAATCACAACCGCTGGGTTTAGAGCGCTCTGACATCCTCAGACCAGTCACCCAAGTAAAACTTCTTGACAATAATAATGCTAAAAAAAAAAAAAAATTACGGCGTACGTTGGACGATTGAGCAAAATTTACGCTCGCAACGTACTGAAATAATGGTTGTGACGTAAATTGTTCGACGCATCGGCATGTAAAAAGAAGAAAAAACAAACAGCAGTATGCGAATCTATTTTTGCAGAACGGAACAAAAGCGAATGCTTGGAAAGAGTTGTCAACTCACAGAATTATTGACAGTCAATTAACGCGCTGCGATAGTGGGCATGCGTACGGCAGAGCAGGCAAATATAAAATGGTTACTAAACCGCTTTTTTTACGGCGAAATATTGTGCAAGCAGGATATAGCACATATCGCCATGTGACACAAATCAAGAGCGCATTATATTCGGCTTTCTATTTATTTTACAGCCCAAACCTTTGAAAGTACTATTACCAAACCTGAAAATTTCTTGAAGCGACCACAAAACACGGTAAAACAGCGGCGAGCTTCGCGACCTGTTTCTTCGTCGATAAGGCTTAGCGGAATCACCACCTGGAGATGAACTATCTCGTGGAAGCACTGGGAATACTTCACACGTCGACTTTTCCTGTTACGGTCGCAAACGAAAGTCGTCCGTCCGTCGTAATCCTCGCACGGTCGAATGGACAAGCACTTTTTAGAACCACATATCAATCGCCATCATGCTGGACCCCGCACACCACAACAGACCACTGCCGGCCATCGTCAACAAAACCACATGATCCCCGTCCAAGTACCACGGGACGCCTGCGCCGCTCCGCACTCCGACGGCTACCAACGGAGTGATAGGGAGCGCTCTGAGAGGGAGAGGCGCCCTCAGAATGAACCAGCCGATTAGGCCACAGCACTCTCTTTCCACCACCCGATCTCGCTCGCTCTGGAAAGAGCGCTCGAGAGCGCGCAGAAAGAACCACGCGAATTCACCATAAGACTCTTGGTGTTAAAAATAATATATACAATGAATTAAACATCTACACTTTATAAACTACCTAATATACATATGAGAACATACCTTTTGAACACATACTGAACGTTTTATGAGGCAGCAGTTACTTTAATAATTTGCATTGTATATTTGAGAATACTTTGTCAAAACAGAGATTGAATGTTTCATTTGTTTATATCACGTACATTCACTGAGTGCGCAATAGCGTGACGTTTAAAATTTTCTGGACTTCCATGCCATACCAGCTGATAGGGAACGTTTGAATAGTTTGTCTCATTTGATTGCGCATGATGTACTCTATAATATACGGTAATCGTTAGCATAGACTGCGTCTGACAGTTTAAGAATAATGTTTCCACGCGATCACCCTGACTGCAAGCATCTCTGTTGCAGCGCCACCAATATATTGTCAGATCTTCGTGAGCACGCGGAACGTTCGGAAATTGGAGGACAATAAACGTTTTTCTAGGAAAGAGAACAAATAATACTTTAAAATTTAATCACATGAGATAATAAACCGAGTGATCATGTTGTTTTGGCATGAGCGGCCTACTACTGGTCGTGCCTGTCAGAAACACTGCTTGACGTTTTAAGCAGTTTGTGATGTAGACTTCTGAAAGGAGCTTGTATGACATGTTCTAATAATTTCTAATGCATCTAAACTTTTAAAATGCCTTGTAATATCGCCCAGGCTATAAAAGCATAATGAGGTACCTTTGTCGATTTAAATATCAGCGCTGAGATTATACTTTCGTGGCACATTCTCGGAATTATGTTAAATATCGGGTCGTCTTCTGTCACATTCTGATTTACCTTGTCATTTATTTTTTTATCAGATCAGAATTATTGGTTTTCCTGGAACGCGACTAAAAAGGGATGTAGCCATTGATGATATTGAAGTATTCTCAGGAACCTGCTCTAAGGGACCAGTGCCGCCGACCGACGGTGAGTCTTAACGCCTTCTAAAAGAGTAAGCGTATGAATGGTGTTAAATGGTTTCGGAGCCTTTGAAGTTTGAGCGAGTTGCAAACATTATTCGAACATATCAGTGTAGTGCTTGCTTCTCTTAAACTGTTTTGCTCTTTGCTTAGTTTATTATTACAAAAATGTTTGTGTTAGGCGTTCAACTCTTCACAGTAGTTTGCATTTTATTAAACTTGTTGCGAAACACTTTGCTTCATAGGGTGTAAGCATTAAATAATATTGTTTTTATTTGAAAAAAATATGTGCCTTACAATTGAGCTAGATTGCTAATAAAAGCTAGGAATAGTTTTTATACAGCTTTTGTATGCTTCCACACGGGAGCAGAAGTGGATTTTGCGTGCGGTCCGAGACAGATGTGGCACATGCTGCAGTAAGCGGTTTCTCTTGTCACTCTTTTTCAGCGGACTGCCTGTTATCAAAAGTGCATATGCAAGGCAGGTTCTTAGCTAGTAAATTATGATATGTAACTATGAAATATTTGAAAAGTTTTAAGAATGCATCGATACCATGTACCGTGCAATGGACTGTTGCACCTTAAACAATGTCAGAGAAGAGTGTTACTAAGGTTCATACTATAGCCACCCTGTAGGGTTCATTACAACAACGAATATTAATGCGAAATCTAGATTCCTAAATGCATAGTACCAGCTTCTGTTGGACGTAGATATTTTTTTACAGAAATAATACACTTTAGGTTCAACAAAATGTTTGCTAAAACAGTATTCACGTACTATGCATTTTTAGGAGGGTGGATAATGACTGTAGCGTGCACCTCGTGCATTTTTTTCTTTTTGCATAGAAACCATATTAGAGATCTGTAGTAGACCAAATTAGCCTTTTAGGAATCATCCTACTCGGGAATAAATATGAAAACGCCTATTTGGCTGAGTCTTTGCTTATATACAGTGTGTTTGATGAAATACGAAGAGATTCTTTAAAAATATAGGGTAAGGGTTAGACGAGTTGGGTCTTTATATCTCTTTAAGGCTCGGCGGAAATTAGATGAAAAAATAATCTTCATACCAAGTTGACTAATTAAGTAAAATCTGGTAATTAACCTTTTATTATTGGTTTTAGGGGTCACGTTGGAATTTCAGTATCGGCAGCAGCTGCAATTAAAAGCAAGGCCAATTTAAAGAATTTGCAGAAAAGTAATCAACTTTTATATTAACTTTTAAGTTTTCGAGCTTTTGACACGTTGAAAGATTGCGTTCAAAAAGAGTGTATTAACCCCTGCCCAAGTTGATGCTTGGAAGAACGTCATTTGGGACAGGACAAAATGACGTTTGGAAGAACGTCATGGATGGTTGCGTCGACTACATAAGTAACGTCCTCACTTATATTGTCAGCATACCCACCAAGGACACGCTGCCGAGATTGCGACACTATAAAAACGACTATGTCACTCTTTAAAGCCTTATTCGGGCAGGGTCTGAAACGCTCCTTTGAGAGCGTAATTTTTAAATCGAGCAGGAAAGCGAAGTTTGTTCGATTCATATTTTAAAAAAACCTATGTTTGCAAATTAATTTTATTGGAATAGCCTGTAATAGTAATTCTTGTCAATACTGCAATTAACTCATGATCCTTAAAGCGAAAAATTAAAAAGTTAATTAAGCAGTGTGAGATAATTAGTCAACCTAGCGCGATCATTATTTTTTATTTTAATATCCACTGAGAGTGATAAATGCATAAGGAAGACAAAACTCCTCTATCCCTCACGCCTATAAAATATGATCAAATTAAACATAAACACCCTGTGAATTTTTTGACAGTATAAAAAATTGGAAATAAATGCATCATTAATTTCGTGATACGACACGTTGAATGCCTTTTGGCATTACACAGCCTTTACGCCCAAAACATTAAATGAGTTGTCAATACTTCTTCCGGACTCGTCTTGTTTAAAATTAAACACCCGTTTGCACGTCCGGAACAAGCAGGACAAAACAAGACAGGAACGATGTATGCTGATATGTTTTTGTTGTATTTTATTACCATTGAATCATGTGGAAAGTCAAATTCCAAAGCTTGAGTATGGGTCCGTGGAATTAGGTTTGGGGATTATGATTGTGCACCTGGTATTTGTAAGATTGGGACAGAGACCAAACTTTAGCTTTATGTCAGGAGTGCAAACTGAGTGCTTACTATCGGCATGAAATTTGCGTTTAAATCTATCGCTGTCATTTCGGATAACTAAAGCGGGTGTATTAGAAGGAGGGCGTGCTTTGAAAAAGGTCGAGATGCCTCCCAGATGCTGGGAAGTTGAACACGAGAAAAAAAGGAGGCTAAGGTGTGGCCAACTTGTAATATATGCAATGCTATTGCTCTGACCCTGGTATCATAAACATCGAAATCCCAGATATTCAAATAAACAATCAAGTTTTACTTGGTGAATATCAGGCTCTAGTTTATGAAATGTAAAAATTTAAAAAAAAAGTAGAACTGTCATGGTGCGCTGCACCGATCATTCGTCTTTCTTAAAAGAACAGTTGAAGATGCATGTCTTTTTTGTTTTGAAAGCAGAGGTGAAATGTTGCAGTAATGAATATGCTATATTTACAAAAAAAATATATATATATAATATCTGGACTTCTGAAAAACTTTCGTCGCAACAAAGAAGCGAGCAAACATAAGGCACCAGCTTTGCCGATGCTCAAAGGAGTTTCAGCGTAGGTTTGCCGAAAACATGAAGCGGAAAAGATCCCTAAAGAAGCTCTAAACATTTTCAGTCAATTGGTGAACTTTCTGATCTTCAAATGTGGTCGTACAATTACGAAACCACTGTACGACACCATGTGAGAGCTAGTTGAAAAAGTAAACATTTTAGAGTATAAATATTTCCTTTTTCGTTATGCTATAATTTAAAATTTTCTTTTAATTACGTGGTCAGACATCAAAAGTATATTAAGAGAATTTAAACGCCAGGAAGCGTTGTCAATCATGCCTTGCCATATTTGGGTAAGACGTTTCTGAGCTCTAATTTTGAAAGCTTCGCAACACCTTCTTTTCTATATTTTTTTTCATCGCTGCTTGGTTGCCCAAACCCTCATTTAGGGAAATGTTCTTAATTACGATGTCAAAGATTGTATGCGGCAAAATAATACTCCTGATATTCTACTGATCACATAGACACAACTATAAAATGTTTGACAGTTATTACCCTTTTATACACAAAGTAGGTTTACGTTATGTGCAAGAAATATATGTGTGTCATCTGATTGCACGAGTTTATAAGCATAGTTTTTAATTGCTTGAATTTGTGAGGTTTACAGTCGCGGTACAGTGGTTTCAAAAGTGCACCACCACCATTTCTGGCCAGCTGACAGTTTACGAATGAAGATCGCAAATAATAAAAGTGCTTTACCTCTTCTTAAGCTCCTAGACAAATGTGCACATATGTTGTTGTTGTTTTGTTGTTTTGAAATTTAGAGCCCATGATAATAACTCAGAAGTGCTGATCATAACGTTTTAAAAGCGATTGCTCAACATCATACTTCCAGAGAACTATGGTGCATCTTTAGGAAAGAAAAACTGAAATATTTTTATTTTCTACCAATAGAGGGCGCTATCAGTCATCAGAGCGTGGTGGTTTCACATTGTCACCCCTTTCCATTGCACTCTCAGACCACGTTTCTTTGTGGCATCGCTTTGAAACCAGCATTTCCCAAAGGGTTAAACTTTTGATAAAATCTACACTCAAAAAATGTTGTTTTTAATGATTGCGCAACCTATGACACCTTTGAGAAAAGTTTCATTGCACTCAGTTTCGTGTTTTCTAATCAATTATTTTTTCACCTGAAGAGCGCTCGGAACACCATGCAAAACAAAGCAATCAGATATTGATATGCTGGGAATTCTCGCAAACAATTTGCCAGACATGTCGTGCCGGCAGTTCATCTGACCTCTGGAGATATCGAAGTGCATCAATTATACATAAAATTGAAAGAATAAAACACGGAGGACAAGCACATGACAACAGCTCTGTGTTTTATTCTTAAAATTTTATTTATTCGTGTTCAACCCGCTCGCCTTCACCCATCCCTCATGCTCGCAACCGTTTGTGGCTTGGTTTTAATAAACACATCTAATAAAGTAGTTCGAATATTTTGTATGTTGCGAATGGATCCAACCTTGGTGTGACAAAAATTCAGGTGTTGAAAATATTTAGTGCATTTTTATAGTTAGAAAAAAAGAAAAAGATGAAAGCAGTTTACAACTCCCTGGAATGCCGAATTAGAGCGCAGCTTTTGAGGAGGAGGAGAAGGGAACGCTACTGAGAGGAGGGTATACCCCTCCCCCTCCTCCTCACCTCCTCGTCCCGCCTGCTACTTCTCCCTCCGAGCGGCGTCGGCGTCGCCGTCGGCGCAACCGTGTGGTCACGTGACCCTCGTGACGTCGCGTGACCTTCGTGACCTCACGGGAGTCGCGTGACCTCACGGGCGTCGCGTGACCTCACGGGGGTCACGTGATTTCACTGGGGTAGCGTGACCCCCGTGACTTCACGAGGGTCACGTGACTTCACAGTTACGGCAACGCCGACGCCGCTCAAGTCGGAAACGGGCGCCTAAGAGCTGCGCTCTAAAACAATTAACGTTGTTTTTTCAGTGCCCGTAACGGGAGCTTCCTCTTCAACTGAATCAGCTGCTGCGACATCGCTGACTCCAACAGAAACAGGTAAGAATTCACCGGGAGTGTCTTCCTCACTTAAGCAGGTGTAGCAATAGTTCAATTCTTTTCCACTAAAACCAGCTAGATTAACCAAATTATGCCTGACATGTAATTTTTACGCGACTGTAATATTTAAGATATTTGCTGGAAGGTACCAAAATAAGAAACCACTGGGGAAACCGCTAGAGGAATGATAACCGGTACAATACATACCGCAAAATAATTCAAAACGTTTTTTTAAATTTATTTGCAAAATGTAACTATATGCAATGTTTGCTTTGTATGAAAATGGCGCTGTGCACCTGTGCATCATATACTCTGCAGAGATGCAAATCCATTAGAAAGCGTTTCAAGATGAATATTTCTGAAAGTCATAAATGACAGTTAGTTTGGGTCAATGATAATTTTTAAATGAAATATATAATATTGCTATATAAATAAGATTTTATTCAAATGAGATTACACAGGTTTATATCAATTTAGTCATCTAAAATAGCGCTTTTTATCGCTATATTTAGTGATCAATTCCTCCGACAACTGAAAACAAGGGTAAACCCTAGTAAAAAATTTTATTTGTATAAGAAATGTTTTGGTCCAATAAAGGCATATGATCATATAAGATCGTAGGAGAACACATAAGAGCCGTATAAGAACATATACGAGCAATATAAAATTATATAAGAAGGCAAAAGAAAGATATAAGATGTTTGTTTTAACTACTTTTTTAATCTTATATTGTTCTTATATGTTCTTATACGGTTCTTATAACTTCTTATATTGTCTTATTTGATCATATGCCTTTATTGGACCGAGACATTTTTTATACAAATAACATTTTTCACTAAGAAGGAAAGAATCACTATAGATTACAATACAGTACTTTAAGTACTTTTAGTTACTAAACACCGGCATAGAGACAACACAGCTTGATATTATTGGTCAATAAAAAAACCAATCAATCTTAAAGTGTTCCGATTTTTTTTTTCTTTGGAATAGAACATATATTTTTTAGAACGCAGCCAGGCCGGCGCAGCCGTAGCCTCGGCTATAGTAACGTGCTCCGGGCATCCGAGCGAGCAAAGAAGGGAAAAAAAGAGCGACTGATGAGCGAAAAAAAAGAAGAGAAGAGTAGAGTGACGTCACGGCGACGTCAAATATGTTAATAACACACTCCGGCCATTAGGACGGTACAGCCGTTAACATCCATGTTTCCTCGGGGCGCTCTTTCTGCGCTCAAGCGTAGGATTCTTGTTTCCGCCGATTCAAAACATGGCGTTACAATCGCCGCCTCTACTGCTGCCTGCCGGGCTGCTCCTATTCACCCCTAGATGGCGCAAGTTGTACTCTCGCGTTCTAGGCGGCCGGTTCGCCGCCGCTCGCTTCGAGCCCCTCGTTTGCTTGGCCGATTTCATTTCTCTTCGATTTCCTTCTCGTCTCCTGGGGCTTTTATTTTATATTCTTTTTAAGAAATCACTGCAGGGCACCTTCAGAGAAGCTGCTGATCAAGTGGGTAGGAGGCAAGGAGCACACATTTACTTTTCATATATACTTTATTATTTACCCAGATCTCATACATAAAATGGAAGATATATACAGATAATAAAATTTACGGAACAATAGAACCGATAGCATGAGAAGCACGTAAGAGAACAATTAAAGGCATATACATTTGTAAAAGATATCGCACCACCACAGATTTTATCAGCAGAAACTTGAGTGTTTTCTGCAGACATTTTTTTTATTACTCAGCTGATAGATGACCCGCCTCACGGTCTCTGCGCTTTCCTATCAGCTGCAGGCCTTTCAAAATTAGGTTTTTGCAGATATCTCCTTTTTAAAGGCGTAAATGCCCGAGGGTTCATAGCAGAACATCTGGAGGAACTTCTAGCAGATGGCTGGACATAGAAGGTTCTCCGACTGTTCTGCCATGAAAGTACAAAGATTCATCACATCATCCTTGTATACCAGACTGAGAACGCAAGCCAGAAAGCACTCTTCCAGCTTGCCCACAGAAGGCAAGGGTCTGTGGGAAAAAGAGGGCACGAAAAATGCCTGTGTCGTCCTGTGCGCTTAGCACGTGGTGCGGTTCGATCTGCTTGCGAATTTCAGGTGCAACGTCGCTTCTACATAAAGGGAAAAACATAAAACGAAAACAAACGTGGGCTGCAGCATAGGTGCTGTGTTCACGGGGTTTTCTTCCACACGAGACTGAAGTTCGCAACCAGGATCGCACATGAAACAGGCTAGAAACGAAACCGACGAAAAACAAAACTCTACCTCTCGCTTCGGAACTCCTTTGGTAATAGAAAGAACGACAAGACTTTCAATTTGCTGGAGTTCCCGCACCATTTCGCTGCGCAATAGCACCGAGGCATTTTCTTCCGGGATCACTAGAACTTTCGAAGTCAAATTAACGCGGACCGAGCGAACGCCTCGTTTTCCGCAGGACACTAGGAGTTGACGATTACGCACATCGGATGTCAGCGACCGTTGCACCGGCTGCGCGCTGCGCCGTTGCTATGGTGTGCCGCGGTTGCCGCAGACGGCGGCTCCCGGCCACCCGGTGGCAGTGTCGATCAGAACGCCATGTTTTGACGCGGTGAAAACAAGAACCTTACGTTTTAGCGCAGAAAGAGCGCCCCAAACTAACATAGATGTTAACGGCTTTACCCGTCCTAGTGGCCGGAGTGGGTTACCAACATATTCGACGTCATCGTGACGTCACCCTGATTCTTGGCGGCCTCTACCGAGATTTCCTTGAATGCCGCTAGCTGCGTTAGCCTGACGCAGGCGCAATCACCTGAACAAAAAACGCGCGTTGCGGACCGCGTAAACGCCGGCGTCGAAAAAGACGAAGCATTCACACAGGGCCACCCGACGTCGGCGTCTTCTCGGGGAACCTCGTGTTTGTCGAGATACCACGGAGTTCTTTTATTCGTCTGCTTCGCACGATTGTTGTTGCCTTCCCTTCGCGATTGCATATGCGCTCGGAGACAACCGTCTTCACTGAATAGACAACGGCGATAATTATCTAAAAGTGTACACTCCGCGGTTATATGCAACATATGCGAACGGCACGGACTCAAGCGGACAGCTTGAGAAGGTGATCTTTTGCCGCGGTTTTCTGCAAACAAAGCACGGAGCTACGCCCGCGCGTCCGTACCCTTAACACTGCACGCAGCTTGCACGACAGTGATTTCGTAGGAGAACTCTGGTGTTCCGTACTGGTGGCGTGCACTCAAAGAATGCACCAAACACGTTGAGAGTGATCGCTCCCGCACAGTCGGAGGTCGGGACACACTGCGAACTTCGCTGGCGGCTTTCGCGCAAACGATGAAGAGAAGTTTCGCGGCGTCGTACAGGCACATAAAACACTGCCTGCTCACAATCAGATGTTCCAATCGGCTTGCTTCTCTCCACGCTGAAATGCTTCCAGCCACGTTTGGGGAGTGCAGAAATCCTCGACCTCTTTGCCTTTTCGCCTTCCTTGTCGATCGAAAATAAAAACAGCGAAAACATGTATTAACCGGAAATTGATGCCACGCCACGTCCGGTCGCTCGCTGATTGGCTCCAGCGTTTGAGGGAAAATTTGGGTCAGAGAGGCGTCGTCTCCCTGCGTCATCCTCCTCGGCGCGCGACGTTTTTCAATATCAAAAATAACTGAAAAAGCTTACCCCACGACGCGCGTTTTTCCGCGGTGTGAATGCGCCTCTAGGCGCCCGTTTCCGGGTTCAGCGGCGTCGCCGTCGCCGTTGCCGTCACCGCCGGCGTAACCACGCGTTGCATTATGGACGTTTCCCATATCGACTACGCACTTGACGTCACGTGTGACGTCACGAGCGTAATATAATTTTCCACGAATCTAGTGGAAAACTTTTTCTGCTAAATTTGGCGGAGAAATTTGCCGCTAAATTTTGCGGCAAAAATGTTTCCTCAAAATTTAGCTGAAAACTTTCCCCGCTAAATTTAGCGCGAAAATTTCCCAGCTAAATTTAGCGAAAAACGTTTCCCGATAAATTTAGTGGAACATTTTGCTGCAAAATTTAGCGGGAAACTTTTATCCTTGTGACGTCATACGTGCCGTCACGTTGGGTGTCACTTGACGTCACACCTTACGATATTCAACCCGTGAAAATTTGTCTGCTAAATTTGACGGGGAAGTTTTTTCGCTAAATTTAGCGGAAGATTTCTTCGCGAAATAGCGCGGAAACATTTCCCGCAATATTTAGCGGGAAAATTTTACTCCGGTGATGTCACACGTGACGTCGCGTGAATCAGTGTTACGTCACGTGAAATTTAGCGAAAAACTTTTCCGCTGAATATAGTGGAAACATTTCCCCGCTATATTTAGCGGGGAAATTAAAGGCACCTGACCTCAACTCCAGTTCAGTCTCCCCGCTATATTTAGTGAACGAGTTTCGCCAGTGTTTACGTCTCTTCTTGTCCTTGTCTTTTCGGCGCCTATCTTCGATCATGAACCAACTGGCCCAAATAGCCATCTTAATGCAGTATATTTAGTGAAAATTTCCCGCTAAATTTGAGGGGAGCAGAAGAGGAGAAGGGAGGGTACAAAGGAGAAGGAGGGACACACCCTCCCCTCCTCCGTACTCTCCCCTCCTCCTCAAAAGCTGCGTTCCAACGCGGCATTACAAAGAATTGTAAACCTGTTTCATTTTTGTTCTGTTAGCTTTTTCGTTCGCGTTTTTATTTAGTAGCTATGGGACGTTACGTGACTGAAAAACAAAGTGAACGGAGGAAAAAAAAACTCAACTTTCATATTTCCTTAGAAGACCAATATTTGTGCTTGTCTTCAAGCTGGTATTGATCTTTTCTTGCTTGATTATTTCTGATTTAAACACAAAGCAAATGCACAGACAAAGCATCATATATTAACCATGTGATAAATAAAATTAGAGACGTTTACGCTTCTCTGTAATGCGAAATAAGAGCGCAGCTCTTGAGGAATGTTTATTTTGTGATATACCGTGCTATATGAACCTGAGAAAGAAATATATATATTGGATATTTTTTGTTTTGTTTAGGGTACGGAGGGAGCCCCATAATGTAACGAGCGAGGTGTTTGTTTCAACGCAAAACGTTTTTGGCTAGTTGCTCCGGATATCATGAAGCCGCATCACATGAAGGCGTGGCCTGTGACGTCACATGACGTCAAAGTTTCCCCACCACGCTAGCAGCTAATAAAAGAAAGCAGCTTGACGCCATTTTTCTAGGTGTGGCAAAAGTGCCTGAAAGAATACCGCACAACAAACTCGTACAAATATTCTACGGAATAGGAATGAGAAGCAGCCTAGTTGAATTCATTCATTCATACCTTACAAATCGCTCCGAATTCGTAGGAATTAACCACCACTCTTCAGGTCCCTTGCCGGTCAGATCGGGCATCCGGCAAGGGTCAGTTCTCGGACCCATTCTATTTCTTGTTTATATAAATGACATTGTTGAATCTGTGGGTGAAGGCGTTAATATACGGCTTTTTGCTGATCATCGTGTGGCCTATAAAGCAAAAGAATCCAGTGAAGATCAAATTAAACTGAACGGGACTCTTCAAAACATATTCCAGTGGTGTGAGGAGTTGCGAATACCTCTAAATTTGGATAAATATACAGTACTCTGTGTGACAAACAAAAAGACTGTAAAAACATTTTCTTACTCAATTGGCAGCGTTAGGCTTGGGGAATCAACGCAAATAAAATACCTCGGTGTTACAATTACTAAAAACTTGAGTTGAGACGCTCACATTTCCAATATGCGCTTCACTGCACTCAAGACTCAAGCCTTTGTGGTCTCTAAGAAGAAAGCTACCGTTAGCCCCGCCCTCTGTAGAAACTTAGCGCTTATAGAGCATTAGTAAGGCCACATTTTGGGTACGCGTGCGTGCTTTGGGGCCCATACACACAAAGGCACACCAAAGAACTAGAAAAAATCAAAACTAGCCGCAAGATTTATTTGCGATAGATTCCGGTGATGAGAAAGTCCATCGGAAATGTTAGATACACTTCAATTAGATATATCTTCATTTACGTGGAAAACACCTGAAACTCAAGTCGTTATACTTGTTTTACCATGGACACCTGAAGGTGGACTTTTACCCCTACCTAACACCTGTTTTAAGTCGTAACACGCGATTCAATCACGGTAGATTACTGGAACCATACCGCAGTAACAATAACATTTTCAAAAAACTAATTTTTCCAAAAACAATAACTGATTGGAATGGACTCCCTAAAGAGATTGTTGACAGCTCATCGGCCGATGACTTTCTTGTACAGCAACGAGCTCTACGAGCCTGACGATTTGAGTTGAATGTTTTTTTGTTGTTTTGTTTTGGTGCTAGATTGTTGTTTTATTGTATTGAAGTTTTCCCTTTTTTATTATGTCCTGTACAGTGTGTTATACGTCCACTCCTGCCGGGCCCTAGCGGGGCCCGCAGTATTGTTAAATAAAAAGAAAATTAGCCAGAAAATTGACGCCACGTGACCTCAACTCCAATTCAGTTTCCTAGCTAAATTTCGAGGGGAATTGAATTGTTGTATTGTATAGGTTTGTGATGTCTGATAATGCAACGTGGGTGGTTACGCCGACGGCGTCTCCGACGCCGCTATACGTGGAAAATCGCGCGTAAGAACTGTGGTCTAAAATAATTTTGGAATGATTTTTGAAAAAATGTTAGATATAAATTATCATACTTTAACCGGTCTGGTTTAAATTACAATTGAAATCATAATATGAATCTTGACTAAAACATTTTTTTATTCACCCTGGAGCCAACTATTGGCCAATATGTAAGATATTTCACGGCATCATAAAGTTTCCTTTCTGCAGAATATCGCCTCCTAGTTGAATAAATTTAAGCTGTATCAACTGTGCCAAATTATGACTAATTCTCGTACGAATATGTAGGAGTAGCGGGTCGAATAAAATATAATAAAGAAGGAAGTGTAGAACTTAGCGAGTTCAAAGAACCCAGGAGCTCTCCTGTAAGTAATGAGTTAGTGTTTCTTTCAAATTTGTTCTGTAGCGTTTCGATAAAAATAATAGTGCATCTATTTAAAATACAATAAATCACATTGTGATCATAGTAACAAAAAGCTAGGAAAAATTCTAACTTTGAAAGCATGCCCGTGATGCCCGTAAGAGCCCTCAAGGAGGAATACATGATGATGATCATGATGAGTAAGAACCTTTGTTATTCAAATCACTTCTTGGTGAAATCGTTTAGTGAGTCCGTGCGTCCCGCCCAATGTAACTGAATATCATAACTGGAAAAGGCAGTTAAAAGTTTACGGGCTGTTTTGTTACAACAAAAATATCTTAGAGCTCACAAGCAGAAAACTACGTCAAGCTTCAAAGCATTCTTCTTGCGCGTTCATGTACCGCTATCATTGTTTCTAAAGTTCAGTAGGCGTAAGTATGACTGAGCTGCGTTACTACAGTCGGACGAATGTTATCATATGGTTCATTTGCTATCAACTTCCAGGTTTAGCCAAACTGTTGACACCGTTTGTGCACTCATGTTCGTGACAACGTTTGCTTCCAAAAGTGTGCTTGCAATCTTCGCAAAACTTGCTCCTTGACCAGAAATTTGATTGCGCTTCTCCTCTCAATATCTTCTTGCCCATTGCTCGCCGCCATAATAGCTGGAATTACTCCACGTGCGTCAAATATATCACGCCGAACACAGGATATATAAAGAGAACTACGTTAACATCCTCCACAAGTTCCATAATGCTGCATTTCTTTTTAGGCAACTTCTAATGAATCAATGTACCAATTAACCTTAAAGGAGACTGTGGAGTATTGAAAAGAACTGGCTATACATATTCATTTGTTGTTGTATTTAATTATCCATAGATAACTGTTTTACTTGCAATCTAAGATCAAGGTCATCATCTGTCTTCACAGCCTCCCCGAGCGATACTACAACATCTGGAGCTGCCAGTAGTGCAGGGAGCACCACACCGAACGAGCCTTGGACGGTTCCTGCTGTAACCTGCAGTTCTGAAGAGTTTGACTGTCGCGACAACAATCACTGCATCCCGTTGGGCCTACTTTGTGACGGGGTGCAAGACTGCCCCAACGGCCTGGATGAAAAGTGCGGTTGGTACCACCCCTTTTTTCTTTGCAATTCGCTTGAACAGTTGTACGGACAAGAAAGCAGACTGGTTGCCGCGCAAACGATTTTGTTAAATGGTGCCCCTGATATGAGCAGCGACAAGTGATTGCTTAATGGGAATGCCAATATTCTTCAAAAATAAAATGCATTATCTTGTTGCTTGGACTTTTTCAACACAGAATGTTTTTAAGGCCAAGGTGTGTAGATCAATGTGCGAGAAGAGTGTAACGCAAAGGCCTAAACTTTGAACTTGATTAAAATACATTGTGTAAAGTACACCATGCTAAAAGTCTCTAATGCGAAGCTTGACTGTATCCTGTCTCCCTGCTCGTACGCATAAAGTATGGCACGGTAAGTTTGATGGACTCACGTCTCATTAAAGATAGCGGGTGATGTTCGCGAATAAATTGAGAAGGTAGCCTGGATTACCACGCTCAGATACGCTAAAATTGTCGAAATACGGTGCAATACTCGCGAACAGAGAGCACCATAAACACCCAGTGCAACTCCAAACACAGTGCACATTCAGTGTCTTCCAAATAGATCCGTATGATTAAGATGCAGGTATTTACTAAGGACAATATGTTTTGCGTGTGCATCAAGTAAGCTATAGTCCAGGTTATGAAGCTCTTCAGGCCAAAACTTTGAAGTTTGACATGAGTTTAGGGCCTTAAAAAGCCTGATAAATTCAAGATAGAGCCTAAATTTACCTTCTTTCGTCAGATTCTGTGGTATCTTGGTCCTAATTCTCCAAATTATTCCCACAGTGCAGCTTCACTAAGGATAGCTTGCCTGTCACCTGGCACCTTCGGAATCTAAAAGGTTAAAAAAACAGAGTTAGGCTTCATTTACGGTTTGTTCGGTTTTTTTGTGTCAACTCTGGGCCTAAATTGCCAAACAAGCGCCAGATTTAGGCTTTACTGCTGGTACTTTGGCTGTCATCTGGCATTTTTTCTCACTCAAGCGTGACACATTGGAAATTACATGGCGAGCCCAAAAAATTCTTAAAAACGCCAAAGAAACAAACTATTTTATTATGGGCAAGCGCGACACGTGGAGGAAACACAAAGAGGAAGACAAAACAGAGCACCGTATCCTGTCTCCCTATTTAAGCTTCCGCTCGGTGATCCGCTATCCCATATGAAAATATTCTTAACCAACTAGCTCCCCAGATGACCTTGAAACAGTGTAGCACAAATGACCTCCTTAGAGCAGAACCATATTATGGCCAAGTTAGGCGCCCCTAGGATTGCGAAGCTTGTGCAAAGTTGCGTGTTCTTCTGGCGTGCTACCTGTGTTAGCATCAGTATTGCTCAGATCTTATAGGCTGGAGTCCTTTAAAAAATAGAACAACCTTGCCCATAATTTTGAACAAGGAGGAGCTTTGGAATAGCTCTTTTTATTTTATTAACCATACATGGCGCTACCATCAATATTGTTCAGTAGAACCAATTTTCTAAGATGACAAGTGAATTTTTTTTAACACCCACTTCCTCCTCGTGTTGTTCAAATGAACTTCGGTGGTTACCGAAGCACTGCACGTACACAATTTAAACAGCGTCACATTCCACACTATAGCCATTTCGAGATACGACGTCATGGCGTCAAGTGGCGTTCCTGTGTCACATGCTGTGACATCGGAATGTTACGTCCTTGTGTCACGTTACATATATGTGTCACGGGATGACACTACGTCATGTGGCCTATCTGTATCACTTCACGTCACGGTTTCGCGTGACGTTGCGGGACAAGGCAATGTTTGGCGAAGAAATGATCTCCTAAATCTTGCGGAAAAGGCTTCCGACCCACTCCTACATGCAGAAAACACATACGGGGATCCACGCAGAAACCTTGCATAAAAGGGCTCTCACAGTTGAAAGAGAAATGAGAAAACGCAAGCGGAAATATAGTCACTACAGAACTGCAAGTTAACGGAAGATAAACGACGACGTGCGTTGCTGGAATGGCGCTGTAGCTTCGATAATAACTGGCAGTTTAAGAAACACGTGGTGCTGCCTTTTGTGATCCCGCCTTTTCCTTTCGTGAGCTTCTTTAGAACGTTCTTATCGCGTGGTGCCACAATCCCATGGGCTGCGGAGCAAGAACACGATTTTTGGTATTCACCTCGTTCTGCGTTCTTAAGTTGTTAGTGACAATGGCGTTTGTAAGTGAAAAGGTGCGGAGCCTAATAAATGCAGCCGCCAGTTCTCTTAAATCATTACGAGTGTCCCCGCTTTGTTACAACCACGACGGGCCGCTGGCTAACATGGTTCGCGTATTCCTGTTCTTCGATAACATGGGCCGAAGCCAACGACACGTTTTGATGGAACAAAATCAGGCTGCACCAAAAGTGCCTCGTCACGGTGCTCGTCGCTTTTGTCTTTTCTGTCACCGGCTAGACCAATCACGCAATAAAAAGTTTCGGCGGATCTCGAGGCATTCGCCTTGCGTGATTGGTTGATCTGGTGAGAGCGAACGCGTAAATACGACGAGTGCCATGACGGTACATTGCCCAATTGACTGCGTTCAATTTCGGTTTTGGATGCATTAGGACTTTGAGTGACACAAAATTGTTTCCCTTTTAGATTTCGGTTGTTCTGCTTGTTGATTCGCAGACACGAACCTCTGGTTGACAGTTTTAGTAAAAAATGTAGACTGCACTACTACACCTTGCAGGACACGCATTCTTGCTTTGTTCTGGTCGTAATTTTAGCGCTACCGCATATTCTTCTTGATTTCTAAAATATCAAATGGAGGTGCCTTTCTGAGAGCACTTTCACTTGTGCCCGTAGGTGGTCGCAACAAGTGCGAGCAGTCCTTGGCCTTCTGTCCAAGCGGATCGCCGGACTGGTGCATAAATCGCGACTTTTTATGCAATGGCCACCACGATTGCAGCGACGGATCTGACGAGAGTCTTTGCGGTAGTAAGTACGATGTGAAGCACCCTAAAACAAATCATTGGCCTCTATTTGACATCGACTACATAAGTAGCATTACTGTTTTTTTGTTTTTTGAACTTCCGGATACTTTTTGTGAGCTACATAAATACGCAAACCTGCTTTAGTGTAACCAGACAAAGGCTTTTTTCGAGATACCAAGAGGCAGGTTTACAATATTTGCTACTTATAAAAAACTGTTTCCGATGAAGGGATGTTGTAGATTGAGGTTTTCTAAGCACTTTTTATATTTCCACATGGATCTCTATTTTGTTCTTCCCTTGAGTGGGCAGATGCCCTTTAATAAATGGATACATTAAGCATAATAGTAAATTTTGATTTAATAAAAAAACATGTGACATTAAATAACCTTTGCTACAGGCTCTTTTCTACTAAGCCGACAAGGCTCTATATACTGTCCAACGCAAGTGATCCAGCAAATGTAATGCCGTAAAAATATGTCTCGATGGTGGGGCTATGACGGATTTATCTAACCAACTTTATCATCAAACAAATTCACAACATCTGTCTTATTTAATCTAAATATTCTCTTAGCTACCCCATTGGAAGAAAGCATTCATCTGCAATGACGCCCATCCCATAATACCAAATGAAATAATAATGTGACATTATATGCTTGTTTTGTTTCTCATGACAAACGCGCAGAACAATTTGACGTTTGGCCATTGTTGTCTACCGTACTTTCCATGTAAGATTGCATGTTGATTACATTGCTTTTACACATTTCTTTAAAAACATTTTAGCTAGGTGCATCTCAAAGAACAAGATAGATGCACAGAGCACGGACGATATCTTATGTGAGTTATGTGTGTAATGGGTTTATAATTGGTAAGGAAGATAATTTTGTAATCATTTGAATACATTTATTATGAAGTAATTCTAAGAGTAACCTGATTACTTAAGGAAGTACCTAAATTACTTCTAACCCTTATTATTTGCACTCCTCTTTCTAATGGAACCCTTGGTTTGTGCAAATAAGTCCCCGACAGAAGGGTGGTTTTCCGAAATTGCTGTATTAGGAAGACAAGTAGATTATAATTTTGTGGTTCTAATATATTAATGGCCACGAATAAAATGCTCACACAAAACGCGAGCTGGAGACAATTCATATTTAAAAAAAACTTCGAAGCTGCCACTTTTTTTTTTCGAAGTCTCGAGGTT
The DNA here is from genome assembly GCA_037355805.1 of Ixodes ricinus. Taxonomy (NCBI): domain Eukaryota; kingdom Metazoa; phylum Arthropoda; class Arachnida; order Ixodida; family Ixodidae; genus Ixodes; species Ixodes ricinus. The sequence continues at coordinate 147,952 of JAZHYW010012469.1, forward strand.
GTTAAAACAAATACAGGAGAGTACAAAATACGGCCTTTCAAACCGGCAGAGAAATCTATCGTTTCAAAAGTCTGAAGTAATCTGAAATTAAACGGTTACCTTTCCAAGTAACGGTCAATAATTAGTTTTTTGTTTAAGTAATGTAAATAAATACTGTGAAACCAAGAGTGATTGCAATTGTAATTGATTACCTTTTAAGAGTAACTTGTAAAAGATTGTATTGCTAAAAAAATAGTAGGGTCCGCTCATAAAAATACTTATTTTCAGAGTTTTCTTCATATGGTCCTTTCTGTGTTATTAAGCGCTCCGAGAAATCTGGTGTGTCTTGCTTTCCCACAAAGCACTCGAGAGAACCAATAGCTGCAATGTACGGCGGGGCATTCTCGATTTAACAAGGCGGAAGATAAGATAGACCCGCCAAAACACCTGCGCTGTGAAATAGCTTAGCAGTGAAACATGACGTTCGAAGCCACAACAAAGACTGTTTTTTTTTCTTTTTTTACATCTAAGCTTATTTTCAGCCTTCTGTCTCGCCCAAGTCCTTTGCTTCGCAGTTGACGTTCCAGATGTATCCAGTGGGCGCATATCGTGTTTCCCAGAAAGATATTTTTTTTAAGGCGAAAGCATTAACTGTCCCATAGAGCGAGCCGATGTCATCAGCCGCGCCAAACGGCAGATAAATTCCCGCTGCCGCGACCCGAGGCATTCCAGCTTTGAAACCACGCAAAATAGCAATGATATGAAGCCGTCGCGCGTCAGTTTCAATTAGCCCCACCCCATGGCGCTGCGTGCCCCCGCCAGAGCAGAAACGGCCAAGGCGCAGGGAGGATCACATGCGGCCGCAGCGCCAAGACATCAGAAGTTGCCGCGGCGCGAGGAACGACATTCATGCTTTCGCAATCACAGCTCATAAGTGCGTGGGTGTACCTCGAGCCTTTCTTTTTTCAAATATAACTATTGTCTACTATGCCAGTAACATACGTTCAAGAACAACATCAAAACGTTTTCAAAACGATAACACCAGATCACACTGTGTTTTATGCATTCTTGCTATGCGTCACCTGCCTTTCCACGTGTGTCTCGGTAGGTTGCCCTTCATCGTTTTGTCTCAACGGCGGCCACTGCAACGTCTGGACAGAAGGTGGATTCCCATCGTGCACGTGTCCAGATGATGTGTCCGGAAATCGTTGCGAGCACGTCGCTGGCAGCACGGCCGAGGAGCAACGACATTCTACAGGTTGGCAGGCACTCGTTCAAGACACGTGTTGTGCGCGATCACGCTCAAATGCCATGCGCAAGTTGAATATAGAATAAGAAACTGTGGGAGAGGAGGAGAGGAGAGAGCGCGGGGACGTCAAATCACATAGCTCTGAATGTATGGAAAGTAGATAGACGCAAATACCTGTAGCCTTTGTCTCTGCTGACTAAGCGAACGCGTTCGAACGCCGAACGCTGGTGTCCGACGTTGAAACGCGAGACACTGCGCAAGGCGCAAACGATGCACGTGTTGGCTCGGATTGCAGGAAGATATTCGGTAGACTCTAGAGGCACGTTGCGTTTGCGCCGACCCACTAACCATTCCAATCAGTGATTAAATGGCAACTTACAGGTCAAAATCATATATTTTGTTTTATTATCCAAAACGATTGAAAACGATGCCTGGATATTAGCCTCAAAATTCGAAACTTGGCAACTACGTGCTTTTGAAGTAAAAAAAGAATTTTCAAAAGCCGAATCTGAAGTTCTCGCGCGATCCACGCCAGTGCAGTGACGTCGATGATTGGTGTCGTCCTGTAACTCGAGTATCTCTCACGCCTGCGAACCACCCCGACCGGAAGTGTGGTGTTCGTCCGCGGCCCGCGAACAACTGCTCTTCTCCGGGCGTGCTGCCTATCACTGTGAGCAGACAACGCTTCACTTTCGAGCTTCAAGTACTTTTCGTGCCATTTCAGCGATCTCAAATTCTTCGAAACGGTGTGAGGTTGAAGAGGGCGCGCAGAGGAGTTTTCTGGGCGACTTGAGGGGCCACATCTCACCGGTTCCGCGTGAAAGGTTGCCCCGACGGAGTCACAACCAGCACTGCGGTGCTCAGACACCAAACCGAGTTGTCTTCACCTTTTGACGGTTTTCTTTTCGAAGTCTGGGAGGTCGGCCGGCACCTAAAATAGAATTTCGTTCGATTAACTGGCTCCCCGATCATCCTCAGTGATACACGTGCCGAGCGCTGCCGAGCGCCGCCGACATCACTTCAGGACTTTCCTGTGGCAAGCAAATGCGGAGCGAGTTGGCCCGTTTTTGCCTGCGATTTTGCCTAACGGTTTTGCCGATTTTGCCGTTTTCGCCTGCTTTTTTGCCTAACAAAGAATGGCTAATAAACAAATAAAATAAATTTTCTTTTCATGCAGCATCTAATGGCTGGGCCATTGCGGTGCCCATTATCCTCATCTTGGTGGGTGTCGCCGGCATCGTGAATCTGTACCGGAAGAGGAAAGCCCTGCCGTAAGTCTTCATTTAGATATCATTGGACATTATGTAACATACTGTGGGCAACCTGGGGATTCCAAGCGGTTGGCCCAGGTTGCCCTTCAACAATCATGAGTGGTCATCTTGACCACGAGGGGGCCAAGGGCAACTGGCCACGCGAGCGGCGCTCCGCCGCTGATAAAGCGGCCGCCGCAGCGTATGCGCGGGGGGCTGTTGGGATCGCGCCGCAGGCAATAGCGGTCATTAAATGTTTACGTGTTGTTGAACCGGTGTGCTGTGTCATTCCCCGAGACGGGTAGCAGCAAGGGAAGCCCCACAATTCAAGTCACTGTTTTTGATATAAAAAGCAAATTTTAAAGCGGGTAACCCCCTATCACAGTTCTTTGGGCCAACATTTGAATGCTTGTCTGGTTATTCAGAACTTGAGAACCCCAAAAGTCAAGGTAAAACCAAACTTGGGATCCTTTTGCCTGGATCTGGTTTTGTTCCCTGGTTCATTTAAAAAAATTGCCGGTTCAGGAAGCTCCGGCATTAAATTCCGCGAGCACGTGCTCAAGCGAGCGCGGGCGCTCCCTCGACCAAAGAATCTAGATCCAGCTGGCTCCGTTGAGTTGGAGTGACAAAGATTTTCTGAAATGTGTGATTGGGCACAGGCGAGCTTGTTTACGTTCATAATTTAAGACAACCTTGAGACTGGGGAAAAACAAGAAGGACAAGCAGTACGAAGTTTTAAAACAAGACGAAATCTCTTGAGATTTCGTCGTGTTTGTCCTTCTTGTTTTTCCCCAGTCTCAGGGTTGTCTTAAATTACAAATTTTGCTCCCCCAATGTTGATTTTGTTCCTATTGTGGCTTATGTTTTTGCTTCCTAGTTGGTTCTAAGATTCATGTTCTCCCTACTTTCAAAGCATCGCAATTTTTTTTATATTCTCAATCGTAGAATTTCGTTTTCTGCCAGGTGAATCACCTGGCAGGTGAATCACCTGGTAGTTATATATAAATAAGGGATTGCCAAACAAGTGCCAGAATTAGGCTTCACTCCTTATTAATCCGTTCATATCTGATATTTTTGTCTCACGTCTGGTATTTTAGAAACTTTATTGCGAACCAGAGAAAAGCTAAAAACAAGCCAAAGAAAAATACTTTGCAATACCTAACGACCATGAGCAACACTTTATTAATCCGAAGTTAGGCCCCTGGATTTCGAAACTCGGGGCAAGTTACGCGTTTCTCTGGCATGCTGCCTGGGGAAGGATAAATATAACCATGGTAGATTAAAATATGTCTACCTTAACTAGCTTCGATGATTAAACGTGTATAGTTTTTAACCAGAGATATAGAGAAAGACAGGTAGGGTTGAAGACACAAGAAAGGGTTTGTCAAAATGGAGGCGCGGCAGAGTTTGTGATTCACTGTTAGATGGAACCGCAAGAAAAAGAATGAGGATTACATGGTGCGCACAAAGAGACGAACAAGGGTGTTGTAGCTGTCTGATTTTGTTATGTTTGACTTCTGCTGATCTCCTTTGTGGCGGTGGTCATTTTGCACTGCTGCTCTCTATAGGGAAAAAAAACATTTTGTATCTAGAGTGGTCTCGAAACTTCACGCTACCAAAATATAGTTTGTTTTGGCACTTTTTCTTATTTTCCTTTGCCTATCTGTCAAACTACGTGGTGAAGTTTTGACTCCCAGATCGCGACATTTCCCAATGAAGACATTCCAGCTGCTGCAGGGACCAATTTGTTTTGGGGTAGACAACAAAACATCAATATTATCAATATTCGGGTAACCGAATGGCGATGTTAAGTTTGAGATTCGCTTTACACTACTAGACAAAGTATGCTAAAACACCCAAGCAACGACCGAGAGATACACCTAGAGGGGAATCCCAACTCATAAGTTGAAATGCTCCAGCTCAACTGCGCTGCGTCTCGCAGTCTTGCTTTTACTGTCACGTAATAGCGCAGGCCGATTCGTTTTGAATATATCAAATTCTTTCCTACACCTCCTCTTTGTCAAACCGCAGTCGACGCTACCTCTCCGTGGGAGTCTATCAAGCAGCGGCAAACGCGCCTCATCACAGCGCTGGTCGTCTTTGCGTTTTCTATTAACGTCAGTACCAATGAGACACAATGAATGTCCCGAGATTCTGCGCTTTTTGTGTTCATGTTTGGTCTAGCCGTGGTGACAGCAAATGCAGACAGTCGATGATCGCCACAACGATGCACTTTCAGGCCTGCTTCATTGACTCTATCCAATCGTAGCCTTGCCTGCACTCGTACTTAGTGTGAAACGTACTATAGACTACCCTCGTTTGCGTCTTAGCGGATTGTAAGGTGTCACAAAACTCAAAATGGAAGATGATAATTGGGTTTTTATGATGAAGTATCGAGCGGTCTTCCTTTCAAATACATTCTTTTTGCAGAATAAAAGAAGAGCCCTATGTTCTTTTTTTTTCGTGAAATATTCAATTTATTTTATAATCCCGATCAAAAGTTAAAAACCTTCCGAGTAAGAAAAAAAAAGTCACGTCAGGTGTTTTTTAACTTTTGAGAATTTCTTGGTTATAGCAATTTTTTTTCCTGTACTGTCGAATGTTTTCCATGGATTTTTATTTTATAAGACTGTTTGCACCGGTTAAGGTGTTGTTTCATCTACGTAAATTAGTTTCAAGCGTAATATTTCTTCTGGCGGGCTAGTGCTTCAAGTGGCTTACTTAACTCCAGAGAAGCAATTGCAGTTTCGTTAAAATAACGATGAATCCCTGTTTGACTTTATGTGTACACATCAAAATCGTCACTGAGGAGGTAGGAGGAGCAGCGAGGAGGTCGGGTTGTCCCGTCTCCAGGGCGAGCTTCGTACCTTCAAAACGCTTCGGCGTTTTTGTGCCCCTTGAGCGCACGCGGGCCGTCACAGCAATGCGGAAAGCATGGAGTGCGGGCCGGAGGACGGGCCTTCGAAAGACACGTCCTGACGCTCCTATTTTGTTAGCCACTACACGAATGACGAAGATAAAGAGGGGCCAGATCAATACCATGTAATCGTTGTAGTCGAAACAAATCTCTGATAGCTGTCCCTTTTCTTAAAAATGCAATAATAGTGATATTTACTTGTGTTTCAACCCCTTTCCCCAGTATGGCTTAAACTTATACACAGTAATCTAAAGGAATCGAGTAAATAGGCTATCTTTATCTACAAGAATGTCTCGGTTGTAGTACTACTCTTGCTGTCACTACAAATCGTAAAAGTAAAGAGTAATATTTTTCATGTTTGAACTGTATCAGAATATAAGTTTGTTTACCGGGCAAGAAATTAATCATGCAGAGTAAAGAAATACACCTTAACGTTTTAATGTTCTTTTTGTGATCAAGCAGCATGCAAATATTTTTCAAGCATTTTACAGCAGCCAGTTAAACCACGTTTGTTTTAAACTAGATTTTATAACGCAATTGCAGACAGAAACACTAATAATGGAATGTGAAGTCTTGGAATATTTCGACTTGTGCCGGCTTATTTAGAACATATGGGGACAATTGTTTTTGTCTTTTGTGAAACACAATCTCAGAGAACATCTTTATATTTTTTTTCCAGGAGCTCCGCTGTGTTTGTGAGCAACCCAACGTACGACGCCAACTCAGATCAAGCGAGTAAGGATGGTTGAAACCTATCTTGCTTTGTAGCCACAGTATAGTTTATTCTGGATGCACCGAAAGCCACGCAAATACTATTATGCCTGAAATAATATGTATTTATTTTTTGTTTCTTACAGGAATCCTCAACTAGCCTATCGCCAACCCCGCAAGAAAGCACCTGAACAAGTTTGCTGGAAACGATCATGAAAAAAGTAGTTATCATCGAGCCATCGACTCGAGACAGATTTTATTTTTTCTTGCCATCGTCTAGTCCCATGAGTCACAGCTTATGAGAAGTTAGAAGAGCGCGAATAATATTCAGTAATAATAATTTGTGTGTTATTGAATACCGACTTGTAATATATGTAGGTTATTTGACTCACCCGAGTACCGCAGAAAAAAAAAACGCTTCATTAAACCAGTTGCACTCATACATTTCATGAAAGTAGAGCAGTTTGTGAGAAATTGATCGGGTTCACATGTTACAACATACATTAAAAACATCGGATAGCATTTATGAATGAACTCCACTGTGTGTCAGTGACAATTATATACTTTCTGTCATTACTGCTCTATTAAAAAATACCTTGTCCCTTATGATATTAAAAAATTTACAATATATTTTATACATATAAAATTGTTAATCTTGAAAAAATTGTTACTGAAGGAATGATTGGTGGGTAAACATATAAGATCTTTTTGAGACTCAAATAATTCAATATAAACATTGACTCGATGACTTGTGTACCAATTAATATCAAATTTAATGGGGGCTTTTTGTTTTAGACATCTTTTTTCACAGTTCAGTATTCATACTCAAGGTACACTGTGCAAAGCGCGTTGCAATCCTAATTTTGTGTTAGCCCTCTGCTATGATTTGAACTTTTATTTAATATAGACACGTGTCGAACTTCTGGGTTTTCTGCTAGAAACACAACAAACAAAAACACGGACATGTTTGGGGTTTAGTTTGTATATTAAAGTTTTTTGGGGTTTTTTTGTAGGTCAGAGTTGGCAGAGCTGTAGAAGGATTCGAATATCTGTGGTCGTGCAGAAGGGGCCTGGTTTTCACTAAAACTTCTCAGATATGTTGTAGGAATGTTTCTAAAGAAGAAGACTTCGATAGGAATGGCGCGATTTAAGAACCGACAGGGACGGCCATAACATTGTTTGAAATAACTTATCATATCCCTTAACACAGCCGCCTTGTTTATTACCCAGTAAGAAGGCACCCTAGCTGCAGACGCACAACGTTTACAGTAGTTATGTAGGAATGTTTCCGGTAATTCGCTACATTAAGCGCTTTTCGCGCTTTGAAAACGAAAATGATCAGTCAGGAGATTTTCTTGGGACTATGAGTATTGCCGAACTCCGTCGTTTCAACGCCAGACTATGCGTGACGAGCAGACTACGTTCTTGTTTGCTCTGATTGGAGGAGACATTGTGGGTAGATGCAAAGCTAGCTACTTTTTCGTGTATCCACTATCCTTCCGTCCGTAGCTCGGCCCTTAGATATCACCATACGCTTTCATCTCCTCCTCTCCACAGCATATTTGTGTGTATAGTGCAGCATGGACACTGAATAGGTTCCTGGTGTAGCGGAACTCTAATTTTTTAGCATCTTGGGGACGTGTGAGAGCAGTTTGGCCACCCTCATAAAGTAGGCCATTCTAAATTTTATTGGAGATGTATTTTTCATATCACGAATTTCTCTTGCTCAGACATTTTCTAACGCCTAGAATTCCTGAGTGCATTCAGTGGTTTGAAGGCCAAACAAGGGAAAAAAATCAGACGAACTTTTGAACACTTTGGACGCTTTAATGACTCTTCAAATCGGTACTGTGGCGTGCAATTAAATACAGCGTTTTACACGTTCCTCAAAAAAGGGAACGAAAAATCGTTCCTCGTTCCTTGTGATCTTTGTAACCCGTTCCTGTTACAAGTTCCATATGTGAAAGAGGAACTCGTTCCCGTTACAGTTAAAAAATGGAAGGTATTGTTACATATACGTTACATTTGTATTTTGCGGATTACCATATTTGGTTAGATTAAGGAAAGTTTACTTTTTTAATATAAATCACATCAAATGGGAACACAGAAACTTGAATGCCGTAATAGAAGAGGACCAGGAGAAAAGAGAACAAGCGGGAGCAGGGTTTCATTTGTTGACATATCCACCTTTAAAAATCTCAGCTTTCAACCATCTTTGTGGTGGCCGATTCCGACGAGCCCAAAATACAGTTAGCCCACATTGCACGAGCGTTTTACAACCTCACTCGCTGCAATCTAGCAAAGTTCCTTGTTTGAACTTAGCAGTTGTTTCTCGATGCTGCTGTCCGCAAGACGAGCAAGTGAAGAAGTAGGTAGTGCTTTTGTTAGGTCAGCCTTGTAAACTACAAATCCTTCTTTGTGAAGGTTGGATCCATTGTTCAGTATGGAGGTGGAGACCAGAGGAGAAGGAATAAAAATTATTTTTTTGTATCCTTTAGGTGGCCGATGTTCGGGATACAAGGGTGTGCTCAATGTCTGGTAACCTGTTATTTTGTAGGACTCGTTGTGGAAGTTCAGTGATGGCTGTAGTAGGCCTTAGATTTCTGAGTGTATGAGGACTTGTGGAAGTAAAGAAAGTAGTCGAGTTGTAAATGTCCCTCTTTCTGTGTCTTTTCCTTTGACTAAAAGTGTTGCTTACTGTACTGCAGTCTCCGGCACTGAAAAAAAATCAATGTCCACTAGCTCTCCTGCACCCGACTGCAAGATGGGACCACATAAAATAAACCATTAGTTAAGTAACCAAAGAGTTAACGAGATCTTGCTCCTGCTAAAGTTATTGTTATTATACTTTTAGAATTTTCCTCTTAGAAATAAAATAACAATTACCCCACTAGGCGAAAAAAGAAACGCCGTTCCTTTTTCCGTTTCCAGTAAGAATTAACGAATCCCCGTTTCAGTTTCACCTTTGCAAAATGGAATGGCGGCGTTCCTACGTTCCTCCTAAAAAACGCGTTCCAGGGACGCCATTTCGTAAAACACTGAATAAATACAAGTAAAAACTTTAGGTTATTGTAGCGCATAGTGACATATATTCCAAGGAAACAAAAAATGAAAGCCGTTTACAACTCCCTGTAATGCCGAATTAGAGCGCAGCTCTTCAGGAGGAGGGGAAAGTGTACTGAGGGAGGGTATCCCCTCCTCCTCCTCCTCCTGCCTGCTACTCCTCCCTCCGAGCGGCATCGCCGTCGGCGTAACCGTGAGGTCACGTGACCCTCGCGACCTCATGGGGCTCATGTGACGTCACCTGGGTCACGTGACCTCACGGGGGTCACGTGACTTCACCGGGGTCACGTGACCTCACGGAGGTCACGTGACCTCACCCTTACGCCGACACCGCTCAAGCCGAAAAAGGGCGCCTAAGGGCTGCGCTTTAAAACTGAAGAGCCCCTCTGCCAAAGGGCAAAAGTCTATGAGGTTTCTTGAGTCACTTAAAGCCAGCACATCGTCTTTAATCCTACACCTATCTTTTGCTGTAATTCCTAGGCAATCACAATAGCCTTACCTCGCAAGCTTCGTTTTTTAAAATCTCAAGTTTCGAATTCGCATAGGGTGTTCAAGAAAAAGACATTCATCATACACATACTCCTAGATTTATTAAGGCAATACAAAACTTATTGTCAAATGTGTTTTATTTGCCTAATGAGCAGAATTACCTTGAATCAGAGATGCTCCAAGTTCTTTTACCAGTGAATATAAAAAAAACATTCGAACTGCTATCGTTATCTAAGGCAAGCGTTTACAAGAGGCTCTATGTTAAATATGCATCAAATACAAGCGATAGATGTACCTGCGCGTAGCGAGTAAATGAAGCACTTGATTTAAATGAAACATGTGTGCCTGGGCCTACACTTACGAAAGTTTTTCTGTGTTGAAGTATTTTGACCTGGATGATTTTTGCCCAAGTCGCGCTACTTCCATAAGTCATAAGGTACATTTGAAATCTGTGAGGTGCCACGTGGCCATTCACAGATTCCAAACGTGCCCTGCCTTAAAATGGCACAAATAACACAATGATATTTTAATAAAACCCGTTCAGGTATTTAGTAACCAAAGGAGAAACAAAACGCAATATTTTGATAAAAGGTACCGCGGCAAATCGGTAATAGCTAAGAGGCGTTTATGTTGAACGTTGAAAATTGGTAATGTACTTAAAATGGCATTCCAAGGATTAAGCATATTTATCATACTAATCTATATATTTACAGAGTACCTACATCGCCTCGAGGGCATTATTGTAGGAGGGGCAGGAAATAACACGCATACATAAAAAACACAAAGTGATCACTTGTCCGCACAGATAAGATATACAGCCGAGAAACAAATACACTGTTTTCCAAGGTGCTCACCACATCATCAGGCAGCAAGTTCCACTCTCTAATTGTCTTTACAAAAAAAGAATGACAGAAGCTGTTTGTTTTATAGGAATATTCAAAAACTTTTCTAGAGTTATCACACCTAGCTGAAACATAGGTTGGCCCCAAAAGATACTCATTATTATTAATACCAGTATTATTATATTAAATGCGATGGAAAAACTTCAATCTTAATTTCAGTGAACTTTAATTTAAAACTGATTAGTTTATCAGTGTATTGTGAAGTCTGATAGCATAGCTAAATTATTCGAAATTCGCAAGAGTATATAATTGATATAAATATCCAGGTATTTTCACAGACTTACAGATGGTGAAACATCATGATTTAGCAAAGCGATTTAATTTCACTTATTTTTCTTAAATTCGTTTGATTTTAGCCACAGGTAGAAAGAGTGGACCTGATAAAATATGTGTGCACCATTTTATCCTCACCGCGTAATCAGCTATAGGTCCTAGTGTAATATCATTAATTTGTAGTTTGAAATATTGCTATTTTGATTTGGAGTACGTGCGCGCACCCACCTTTTAAGTCATGTGAACTTAGCCTTTAAAGCTGTGCCTGTAGCGCCCTTATTGAAAATAACACTTCAGCCTTGATGTGTTCTCGGATCCTCTCAGCCCTTCAAACCCTTCCGCCCATCAGACCCCTCAGGCTCTTCAAATCCCTTCAGCCCATCAAACCTCTTTAGCTCTTCAGACGCCCTCAACCCTTCAACCATTTAGACACCCAAATCAGTGTGAACCATACACCAAACGTGGAGGTTAAAACGTTATTGTAAGTTTATTTCAGACAGTGAGTTTTTACATTATATTGTAAGTCAAAAATTACGATAAGAACCAACGTGTGCTCAAACCCGGGCGCAAGCAACTGTGGACAAAAGAGATCAAACTAAATGGAAGCAACGGACTTCTTTGTCGCAAAATTACCCTTTGAGGTACTCTCAAACAGGATACAAAACAAAAGGAAAACTGAAAGAACAACGCACCACATCAATTTTGATCACGCTTCGCGCGAATGTTCGCAACAGGCCCATATACAACTTAATGGCATACTTATGATGAAGTGACAGTGAATTTCAAAGTCTGGGCGTCACACAGCACATTCAAAAATCAAACCTCTGGAGCGACTCAAACGGACTCGACAGCGCTTGAAATTTCGGACGCAGGACATGTGAGGCAGCTTTTCACGCAACATCTTCGGGGTATTCTTTTCGGAGCCGATCACGGAAATTCACCTCAGGCGCTCACTACTCATCTTCAACTTTAGAATGTACGAAACAACTCATCTTGAAGCGCAGAACAGCGAGCGGAACAAACATAACTGCAAAGGAATCGCACGGCAACCGGTTCCCGCAAAGCATTTCGTCTGCAGCGCGCGAAAAAAAAAAAGAAAAGCGCACGGTTGGGTGTACGCTACGTGACTTCCGGCACTCACTCTCTCCCATCTACTTCTCCAACCTCCGTGCGCAGGTTTGGTTTCGGTTTCGAACAGTTGCGTTTTGTGGCTTTATTAGAAATATACGTGACTGTAAAAAATATTGTTTGGGTAGTTTTCTGACAACGCTCCGAGAAATGGGACTCAGCTAGGACATCGCTTGGCAAGTTTGGCATCCGAGCGCTGAGCACCCAGCCACCAACCACGAAAAAGTGTTCGGGAGTGACTCGATCGGGGACTTACCACTGAGACTGGGACTTACTCATTGACGGTATCCGAAGAAGTTATTTTGTATATCTAGGACGTAGATGTTAAGTGTCATAACGGTTGCCTGGCACTACTTCTAGTTATTTTTTTCTTTCCTTTCTTCTTTTGTTTTGAATATATATTCCTTTTTAGATGCGGAGCATCTCTTGCTCGGGTCTATATCCCGCGGCGTCGGCGTCGTCCGCACTCACACTACGCATGCGCAACTCTCCTCCTTCCCTCTCTCCAACAGCTGCACGTTACTCTCTCCGCTCTCTCTCTCTACCAGCTGCGTGCGCTTCGCGTGCGTTCGCTTCTACACACACCGCGCGCGCATGCGCAGCTCCTCCTCCTCTAGTCTCCTCTCCTTCAAGTGTGAATATAAGCAGCGGTAGCGCGCTGCGCGCGTTCCCTCGGAGGAGTGAAAGGAGTATAGTTTTGGGCGCGCGGGTCGCAGCGCCACGCCAGGGCTTTCCAGTGGGGTGGGCTTTCCCCGCAACTCTGCGGCTGTCGTCTGCTAGCGTTTCTCGGCCGCTTGCGTCGCCGCAGCCCAAATCCGGCCGGCCAAGAGAAATCAGTCAAGAAGGGAATAAATTAATTACGATCCGCGATGCTCCGCATCACCCCATGGTTCCCCTCGGGAAGATGGTGTAATTTTTCTCATCCATCCACTGGCCTTCTTGTCTCTACTGCCTTCGCTTACCTCCACGGCGTGACATATTGGTGAGCCTGATGGTGGGTGGTTCGTGTGTTTAGGGTGTTAATAGAAGTACGGAAGACACAGGATGCGTTAGGGAATATTTCACTATTGTGACATAGACATCAGAAGAAAAGAAAAACAAAATATTTACACCGCGGCTATTTACAGAATCTCATTATAGTGTCGTCTCTCTCACAATTTGTTTCCTGGCCACATGGAGGGGTAGCGCCGGAGGATGGTGGAGGGCTCGTCGTTGATGGGCTCGGCGGCAGTTCTTGCTAGCCTGGAGCGTCTCGTTGCCGGGGATGTCGGTGAACCCGGTCGCTGGAGTTGTCTCAGCGCCTCAGGTAGTCCAGTCGGCCTCAGGCAGGCCAGCGCCTTGACCACGGGAAGGCGAAGCTGCGAACAGCTGTTCGGACCACCGTCGACGTGACCAGGCGTCAGAGGCCCGACAGTATATCAGTATACATGTATATATATACAGGGTGTTTTACGAAAGGTGGACAAATTCGATATTGCGAAAACTATGCGTCGCAACAAAAAAAGGCTTGTGCTTTTTGGTCCTGGAGCCAGGGGCCTATTCAGAAAAATATATTAAAGTGCGAGGTAATTAAATTGTTAATTATTTTTGCGTAATTAACTTTTTAATATTGTGTTTAAGGACATAGTTTCAATTTGAAAATTGCTCAGTGTCATGGAAAAACACAAAATCAACAAATTGCAAAACGATAGAAGGCACGCGAAGCATTTTACGGCGTTCTGAAAAACCGTACAAATTCGACGGGTTTTTAAGTTTCGGTTTGCTATCGGAGCGCATCTCCGCTCCGGCAGCACCGCGCCCCGTGGAGAGATAGTGCAACCAACCTTTGCTGCGCTGTCATCGCGCGACGCAGCAGAGGCTGGTTGCACTATCTCGCCATTAGGCGCGGTGCCGCCGGGGTCGAGATGCGCTCCGATAACAAACCGAAACTTAAAACCCGTCGAATTTGTGCGGTTTTTCAGAAAGCGTAAAATGCTTCGCGTGCCTTCTATCATTCTGCAATTTGTTGATTTAGTATTTTGTATGATGCTGAGCAACTTTCTAATTGAAACCATGCCCTTAAACCCAATATTAAAAAAGTTAATTACGAAAAAATAATTAACAATCTAGTTATCCCGTACTTTAATAATTTTCCTAAATAGGCCCTTGGCCCAGAACTCAAAACGACAGAAGCCTTTTTTTGTTGCGACGCGTAGTTTTCGCAATATCGAATGTGTCCACCTCTCGTGAAACACCCTGTATATGTATATCAGGGAGTCAGGTGTACTACATAGCCTCATCTAAAACGTCACAACCATCATGATGAAATCCCCTTCACCCCCTCACCCCTCACAACCCTTCCCCTCCCGTCTCAGGAGCACAACTCCATTGCGGGTGAATCTCTCATCAAATAAAAAGAGGTCTCTCTCTCTCTCCCACACACCGTAATAGATCGCCTAACAAAGAAATGAAAACAATTTTTTTTTTTGGGGGGGGGGGGGCTGTTAGTGTATTTTTAAAGGGACACTGACCACGTCCTCGCGGAGGTTTTTATTGGAACATAACCTGTAAGAGCCCAACTGCCCAGAACAAAATTTGCGGCTCGAAATTCGTTCTTTCTGCCCGAAAACAGCCGGTCGAGAATTGGCCGGTTTCAGTGCGCGCTCCTCTCGTTTTCATGTGCCGTGTGGTGCTCAGACTATGTGTACCAAATGTATTCAAAGTCGTGAGTTAGAAAAGACACACGTGCAATATTAAAGATAGAAAGGGATATGAACCCCATTTTTCGTGACCTGCAAAAAACTGCAAATACGTTGATAGAGAAAAAAAAAGTGTTGCACAGATCACAGGAAGTGCACGCACACGTCATTCTCAATATGGCGACGTACCACGGACTGGACGACGCGATGGCGCTGCACGACGGACCCCCGTTGTGACGGACGTGGGGCCGCTACTTCGGAATCGTCGTCCGTGGTACCGACTAATCGATCCTCAAGCGCAGAACATCGAGCGGAAGGAATAGAAGTGCGAAGCAATCGCACGACGAACGTTACACGCAAATTCGTTGTCATCGTCGTCTGCTTCAAACGCTGGAGAAGCGGAGGAAAAAACGACGGCGCGGTCGGGTGTAGCCAGTGACTTCCGGCCATTTGCGTCCATGCTCGTGTTTAGGTATCGAGCAGTGGATGATATTGGCGTTATGAAATATATTCGTGACTGCAGCTCGCCATTCCCGATTTGTATAAACTCCTCCCATCCGACCCCACCACCACGTATTAACAAACAATGCCAAACGCCATCGAAAAGGCGAACAGGCGTCTAAGTTTTAAACACACCATACATTTTGTCCAAAACCCATAAAACCGGCTGCCCTTGGTCAACCGGTCGTCTCTACCTCTCTTGTCCCACGTCGCACATTTCCGCTTTTCGTAGTCTCAATCCTCTAACCTCTGGTTCAGAACTTTCCTAGCTACACCACGGACACAACGCGCGTCCTTCAGCGCCTACATCACTACAGCCCTGATTTCGATGCTCTCCTGTTCACCATGGACATCACTTTTTTATATACTGAAATTCCTTACCACGATGGCTTACGTACCTTCCAATACTTCCTTGACTAATGACCGCCCCCCCCCCTACCCCTAACACACTATCATCCACCTTGCCGAATTCATCCTCCCTTTAAAGGGGTACTCAGCAGATTTTTTGAGCTACCTCAACTAACTATATTTTCTGACTCCCCGGCCTTTACCCTTTCCGGTATGCTATTGAGTATCGCGAAATTCATAATAGGTATTGTGAAATCGGCAAATGAAAATGATGCAAAAACCAACATTCAAATATACGCGCACTTTTCAGTGCCGTGACGTCAGTGGCAGGCAGGCTTGCCAGTCGAGCAAGCAGTCTAAAAATAGAATATGCCAATCATTTGTTCCGTGCTGGAGCGCGGGTACTGGAGCGAGCTTCCAAAGCATTCATTTGACACCATGAAACTGCTTCGAATCAGTTGGAAACTAATTCTACAGTCCAAAGAGTGAACCCCTGCCTTCCACTGACGTCACTTTTTCATTGTTGCCAGTAGAGACTTCCAGTTTGAAAAACACGGTGAGGACCAAAACTGTAAATTCAATAACTTCGCGAAAAAACAATATTTTGACCTAATATTTGGGATACTATTTTAGCGATGTTTGTTGGTTAGTTTAGCAAAATTTCAAGCAAATCGGAGACAATGAAAAAACCAGTGGAGTACCCTTTAAAGGGATACTACAACAAAATTTCGGCGCTTACTTCTTGGCCTATCCATGTTCAATGGAGCATCATCACATCAGACACCAATCTCTTGTTGAAAAAGACACAAAAAGGAATATTTAAAACCAATTAAATGATTAGCAGAGAGCACCTGGTGGATGTCGCTAACGCCTCGTTTGTAATGCTCGTCTAGGAACCTTGACAGGTAGTGACGGTAACTGTCTTGCCTCCGGCCATGACGAGAGAAGAGCTGAAGGGAGAAATCTCCCTCCCCAAGACTCGCCGCTATTGTCCTTCTACAAGATTATAGAAGATAAACACGTCACTCAAAATTCGTACAAAGACAGCTTTCAGGTTACTTGCGGTGGTACGGTCGCTGGTGTGCTTCGGCTGCTTTCAGCGAATCCTCCGAGTCATCTGGGCCTGTCCAGGGCCGTGTGAATGTCATGTGACCTTGGAGAGGGGGCAGAGCGACGCACACAAAGCGTATCACGGGCTACGTCCACAGAGCGGGATTGGCTGGGATAGCTCGCAGCGTTTGCTGCGTCGGGACGTAAGGTCCCGAGACAAGCTACGTCACGGTTGCGGTGAATGCGACGTGCTCTCCTCTGGCTGCTCTCCGAGCGCTTTCCAAAGTGGGCCGTTTTTAACGAAAAATGCAGTCACCAGGCTCAAAATACAGACGTGCGATTGTCATTTATGGATATTGTGGATCATATTAAACCTATTTTTGAACACGCCGGGTATATTTCAAATTTCGTGGAAGTATCCCTTTAAAAAAACACTAACACCCCCAAAAAATTTGGTTTTGTTTTTGTTGGGCGATTTAATATGGTCTTTGTGATGTTGTAGCAAACTATTTATTGGGTAGTCACCCAATCAATATTTTGATACCGCGTCACATACATTATAATTAAAGTAAAAACATGCTACTCAAAACCAAAACCGAAACTGGACTGGGGAGGAAGATGAAATATACACCAACTCATGTTTACAAACAAACCGGAGCGCCCCTAGCGGACGCCACTGGCGCCGCGCATGCGCGGTGGATGGTGGGCAAGAAGCCCGCCGTCGCCCATAAACAAACCATTGAATTGCGTTGTTGTCGGCGTCGGTGGGAGTCCCCGTGCTCTTTTTCGCGTTGGAATTGTTGATTCTACGTCCTCCTAACAATGTCTGACTACTTGAGCGGCTTCAGCAAAATTAACAATGCAAAACTTTGCGTGAATAATGTGACGTGCGGCGATTCATTTCACGTGAACGCCGCCGGATGGGCGCTAAAGCCTGACTCCCACGATGAGATTCTGCTCGCTATTTTCAGTCGCGACGTCGCTCGGGCTGCAAAAGCGTGGACCGTAGCTGAGACCGTGGACGTCGATACTGAAAACCGCAAGTAGAATCGGGAATTACAAGTCGGTGATGGCCACTGGTAACAATGATCAACATCTTCTTGTATCTACTGTTTACACTTAGCCTACTTACCCCAACCAACCTTCAGAAGTGTTTGAGGCCTGCACTCAGTTCTTATCGCAATTACCGGGTCAACGTTTGGTTTACGGGCCGCTGTCGTTTGAACGAGCTGACGACGAAAAGCAGACAAGCTTGAAAGAGCAGACGACAGTTCGAACGCATGCGCAATGGAGTACGGGCAAGAAGCACCGCGTCCCGCGTCAACAAACCATTGGAATGTCACGTTGTCGGCGTCTGTGTGAGTCTGCATACTCTTTTTCGCGTTGGAATTGTCGATTCTACGTCCTCATAATAATGTCTTACTACTTTAATCGCCTGAGCGAAATTATCAAGGCTCGTTACGCCGTTAAACTTTGCGTAAATAATTTGACGTGCAGCGATTCATTCGCATGAAAGCCGCAGAATGGACGCCAAAACTATGATGAGATTGTTCTAGCTATTTTCGGTGGCGACGTCGCTCGTGCTGCAAAAGTGTAGAAGGTAGCGGCGATGATCGACGTCGATACTGAAAATCGGAAACGGGAACAGACCAAGCGTAACAAGTCGGTGATGGCCACTGGTACCAGTGATCAACATCTTGTGTCTACTGTTTACACCGAGCTTACTTAAGCCTTTTGAGGCCTGCAATTACTTCTTTTGCAATCACCCGGTCAAAGTTTGGTCTACGGGCCACTTTTGTTTGAACGAGCAGACGACAAAAAGCAGACAAGTTTGAAAGAGCAGACGAAAGTTCGAGTGATCAGGCGGCCGTATGAGTTTGAAGACACACTGAACCCGTGGGTGGTCCGGACAACTTGCCGGTTTTCTCTAGTTCATGTTGGAACAAAGCAAATACATCTGGCGACCACAAAGTGTTTCCCGCACAAGCAATCGTAGTTCGACAGCGTCTGGTTTGCCCTTTTCACGGCTACTATCCACGTTCTCGGGCGAACGGAGGGGGCAGAAACACATGAAAACTGATCTTCAAACCTTTCCAGACTCTCTTGGTACAGCCCCCGTCGCAGCATTTTGACGAGAAGGCAGGTTTTTTTTCTGTTTTTTTCCAAAGGAACACAGAAATGCATGTCTCGCACGGCGACTTCTGCCCACCACCCCAGACCGGAAGTGCGCCCGACGCGCCACCACCGCGGCGTGACGTAGGAGAGTTGAGTTCGTGTATACCGTAAAATACCGAGCAAGTGCCCACTCAAAATTATGGGATAATCGCAGAGAAACTCGGATGGGAGCTTGTTAGGTCCAAGAGCAAAACGCAGAAGGATCGCATAGTCGGGTGGGCCCTTGCTCAGCCCGAGCGCCGAATTCAAAATCGCGGCCATTTGATGCACTTAGAAAAGGGGCCGTCATTCGCCGAGCGTGCAGTAACGTATAAAAGCAGAGAAACCTTGCAGAAGCATGGATATGAACAGCGATGTCCGGCTTACATTTTTTTCCGTGGCGCCTATGCCATTCAACAACTTCTGACTTTCCTAGCGACCGTATATGAGTGCATCGTCCAAACAAGCGAACCGAGGCGAACGCAAGCAATGCAGCGCGATGAACACGAAACTAACCGAACCACCGAACAACAAGCGGAAGCGAGGGGCAGAGGCACACCGGGCACACGGCACGCGTGCAGCACACGTGCTAAGCTCTGCAGCGGCTTTCCATTCGCTAGATCCTCCTTTCCAACGTAGGTGTATCTTCACTGCCTCACTCTTGCCACCGTGCCCTTGCCTCTCTTCCTTTGTACACCAGCTCGCCTGTATCTTCTGTTATTTCTGCCATTTGACCTCTATTCCCGCGGGCGCCGGAGTGTTCCGCTGGGCGCCGGAGCCCTTCACCCCCTTCGCCCTGCGCTGCGCGTGACTCGCAACTAGTGCCGGTCGCTTCAACTTCAGGAAATAACGGCTGTCCGCGGCGACTGAACGCTTGCCATGTCCTTCGCATATTTTTTTTTAATTTGTGTAAAATGGGGTGTGGGCGGTTGATGTGTCCTCTGTTTGTTTTTGAAATCGCTCAAAAATAGAGTGTGGGCCCTTAAAGGCACTCAGCGCTTTGTGAGATCGTCTATTTATAGTCATAACGCAATCCACGGGCTCTAAGCATCCTATAAATCCTAAAATTACATTCAAGGGCGGCCGATTTCCCTATTAAAAATCCAATCAAAGATCGCTGTTCTGCGCCCAGGCGCACCCCGTCAGGGGCGCTGTCGGACGGGAAGGCAGCAGGGAAGGGCGTGCGCCAGCCAATCACGAGTCCCGGCGGACTGATTTTGAAATGCGCGCGTATTTGGCGGACTGATTTTGAAATGTGCGCGTATTCGGCGGACTGATCTTATCGAATGTGTGCGTATTGGACGGACTCATTTTAAAACGTTCATCGAATGCGGTGTCGTCGTATGGAAATTCTTCGGCGGACGGCAGATATCAGGTTCATCCCGTACGACGCCGCTTCTACGCGCGCGACGCCTCGAACGCGCCGCATACGTAGACGACGGCATTCCAAGGCGCTGCGAAGCCAGCGAAGCGTCTTCGGCATCGACACCGGACTCCGGATACAAAGAGAAGAACGCACTCGGCGACGGAACCCAGCGGCTCCGCTACACAGACTGATAGGTGATACGCTCTTTATTGTAAAACTCACATGTATAGTTGATGCCGGTTTTCTGTTTTAAGGTGCCAATGCGGTTGCTGCATGCCGATGGAGATCGTCGTCAGGTTGTCTGCCGCCGGGTGTACCCTGCCGCCGTACGCAAGCAGCAGGGCCGGCGCGCTGCGTGACGAGCCACTTGTATTTCGACTCGCGGTGCCTCAGCCCGGGTGTGCTACGACTCGCTTTACACAGTAGACGCCACTATGGGCAGAAGAAAATGCGGGGCGACAAGGAACAGGTGAGTACGGCTTACCGATCGTGAAACTTGCGATCGGCGTCGACACCGTTTCAATCATCGTCGCCCGTTTTCTTGCCGCACGTCCGCACGTTATGCTTTTTTTAATGTTCGCTTCACGTGTCTGTTTTTTGTTTATTTGTCTTGTTTGCCGTGCGTTTTCGTCTTCTTGCCCATGCCTCCCAAGCTGCGAGCCGAGGATGAGGACTCCTCCAGCGACACGGAGTCGGAGTTGGGCTCCGGTCCGTCGTCGGTTGAGATCTTGGCCCTCAATGACCGTATGTCTACCACCCTCGAGTTGGTGACGGAGCATTTAGCAGCCGTCACGGGCGGGACCGGCGGCCAGCGGCAGCGCGAGCCCGAGGGCTCGACGACCGCAAGTCCGTCGCCGACTTCGTGGCGGTGCAGGGCGTCTACGCAAGAGCGTCCAGCGCCTCGGACGCGTAGCGCCTCGGATGCCTACGTGCTGAAGGGGATCTTCCCCTTGCCTTGCCGGCGAGTGCGAGACGATGGTGGGTGTTGCAGATTCTAATTGACTGCACCTCGACCGGAAAGGGCTATATGCACGACGCGAAACGTTTTGGTTCTCGTATAAAACTAACTGTCAAAACAAGATTTCCGAAGCTGTAAAGTAGCATAGTGGTAACGCGTCTGCCTCGTACGCAGCAGACCAGGGTTCGACCCCCTTGTGGGTTTACCTTTTTTTTCTTTCTCAAACATTGTTTTGTTGAGGCATTTGGCAATATTTACATTTCTTTTCTATGATTAACAGTGAAAAGAATGAATGTTTTCGACGAAACTTCGCTCAACTAAATGGTATGGTCCTCCCTTTCCGGAGGTGCATGGGGAACAGTGGAGCGTTGGTTGCCGGCTGGACGCCGCAAAGGGGGGGGGGAGGAGCAAATGGCTAATACTGTATTTACTCGAGTAATAGCCGCACTATTTATGAACAAGGCCCTTCCGTCTACTTTCCCACAGAACACATATGCAGCCAATCATTGCGTTGCGCATAAATAACAAAGCGAATAACCATATCGAGAACACGATTCTCCATACAAATGCAATCTTCACAGATGGTATCTTCGCACGAAAACATTATCTCTGTCTTGTAAACAGCTGGAATCATGCTGTCGATCGCGGTGATTGGCAATCTGCGTGCTCCGCGGAAAAACGAACCCTCAGGTTTTCTTCATAAACAGTGCAGCTATTACTCGAGTAAATACGGTAGTTTTGTAATTAGCAGCCGCATACTGTCACAGCAAAGCGACGTGAACGCGGGGTGGGGGGGGGGTTACCGAGCTCCCAGTGATACACGCTCTGTCCAGCGTGAGCTCTCCGTGTCGTTCATATAGCCTTATACCCGTGCTACACGGGCAACTCGAATGCCATTTACAACGAATGACATTTGAACGATCGGCCAATCAGCGCGCGACACTCTGAGCGCGGGGCGTTCCACGCGCGACAGATTGCGAGCCGATTTGTCAATCACACAAATGTCATTCGTTGTAAATGGTATTCGAGTTGCCCGTGTGGCACGGGTATTAGTCATTCTATTTCCATTTCTTGAGGCATTCCGCCGCAGCTTCCGAGAGGAGTTCCTGGCACCGGGGTACGAGTCCCGAGTCCAGCGGGAAATCGAGTGTCGCACACAGAACCGAGAAGAAGGCCTTGTGGAGTATATTCGGGTCATGCAGGAACTGCTCAACCGAGCAGTGCAAGCTGCTCTCGAGTCGGAGAGGGTTACTCGCATTGTTCGTCAGTCACCCCTGTTACAACATGTATCTTCATGGGTCCAACTACGACACCATTGAAGACCTCGCGTAGGAAACCATCGCGGCTTGCGTGGACTACAGGCCTCCCGCCCCCAGCTGCAGAAGCCTCCGAGCCGTCCTGTGCGTGGGTACCCCCACATGCGTCGACCAAGAACGAGCAACTCTGACTCGACACCTTCCTGAAAGGGTCTGTGCCAACCTCGCCTACTTGCCTCTCGCCCTGAACCCCCTTGACTGTCGTCGGGAGGTCCAATGTTTTTACAACAAGCTGGGTCGTCAAGAGTCTAAATTCCTAATCCAGGGAAGCCCCAGGCAGCTGGGATTGCCCCCCTCCCCCCGGGGCCCGCACCAGGGCGAAATTTTGCGGCAGGTGCTGCAGACCTTCTCAAGCGGCCGGCTGCAGTCCCCCCACGGCGAAGGCCGGCTGCCTAACCGTCTTCTTGATCATTGAACGGCCAACAAATGCCCCAGCTTGGACCGAGAGGTGGCTGGCAATGAGGGAATGAACCAGTGGAGTTGAGAGGCAGCGGCCAGTGTTGGAGAGACTGGGGTAACATTGGAAATAGAGCAGCAGAAGACCGTTGGCAGCCCAGTTCCTGCTACAACTACGGACAGCGTGACCATTCTCGCAGCCAATGCCTGCACTGGTGGTGCCGGGGCCAGAGGAACCTGGGGGGCTATGTTGCACGTTTTGGACTCCGAGGCGACTAGGGAGAAGGAAGTGACGTCAACAACGCTCTTTGGATGTTGATTGGTGGAGTCGCTGATGACGCGATGCGTGGTGTTGCTAAGATACGTTCATTCACACCTACGTCACCTCCTTCTCCCTAGTCGCCTGGGAGTCCAAAACGTGCAACATAGCCCCCCAGGGGAACCAACAGGGCCCGTGACGCTGAACTTGGAGATCTCGCTGCCGCCGGCCCAAGCTGGCGGCAGCGAGTTCCAGCCTCGGGATGAGCGAGTCGCCAGCACTTCTCTCGTCTGTGTCGCATACGACCTACAGATCAATGCATCCACATGACACTTTGGCTACTTGCTGTTCCCTTTGCCGCCCTTCTTGATAACGGAGCAGAAAGTTTGCTTATTGGAGACTTTTTTGAGCTGTGCAAAACAAAAAAAAAAACGCTTTGTTCCTAAAATACACTTCTGCAGTGCGCTGCAAGGCTCGGCATTCTATTCGACGAAGAGGCACGCTAGCATTTTCTTTATCTGCCAGGCTTGAACGCGGCAATTACCTTTCGATGGAGATTTTATTGCAGGCGAAAAACGTTTGCTCGACTTTGATGTTGGCGGCTATTGGCTGGATGGACGACATTCAGCTGGATGTGACCCCCTTCACCAGGCGAGAGGATTGCATTACCAGCGCAACTCTCCCGGCTCTCTGTACGACAAGGTTTGCTGCAGCCTTTCCTGCCGGTGTCTGAGACGCCCTGCAGGTGCGTCCAGCGTCCAGGAAACAAAAGCAACAGCTAGAAAGCATCTTGCAGCCATTTCCACCAATGTACTACACGGAAGTTCCGGGAAAGACTGATGTGCTGCTGCATTGAATCAAGACTGGCGACGCTCGACCAACTGCGGTGCAACCCAAAGCCCCTCATTGTCCATGTACGAGCTCTCCTGAATGCAGCACTACAGGAGTGGATCGACACCAGAGCTGTTTGCAACTCGCAGAATCATTGGGCTTCTCCCGTCGCAGCCTCAACGCTGTAATGGTGAGAGATTCATACCAGTTTCCCTTGATCGACTCGATCATGTACGCGATCGACAACACGAAAGTGTTCACAGCGCTTGACTGCAGTCTAGGATAATCGAGATAGACCCAGAGGAGGTTTCGACAACCGCTTTCACCTATCACAAGGGAGTGTTCGAGCCTTTCAAATTTGCCCGCTACCTTTCAACATCGAATGGACATTGCTGTCAATGATACAAAGAGCAAGTTTGTGATGGCATGCATGAATTTTCCCCAATCTTTCAAGAAATACCTCGAACATCTTAGGATTGTCCTTGAGCAAATGCAATCTGCCAACTTGACAGTTCACCCTGAAAAGAAAATGAACCTTCTTGGCTTTGCTGTTGTTAACCCAAGTTTTTCACCCCAATCGGGACAAGATGTGCGCGATAACCGATTGCCCGCAGCCGCAAGACGTCAAGAGCTTGCAATGCTTTCTAGGATCGATTGGATGTTATTGCCAACTCGTCCCACACTGTGCCAAGATAGCTAACCCTTTGCATTTGCTTATGTGCAAAGGAGAAAATTGGCATTGGAGACGAAAGCAACAAGACGCTTTCCCTCGGCTCTCGAAGGCAATCACCGACTTCGCTTCGTTAGTTTCCGGGTCTCTTTAAACTGTTTGTTGTTCAGACTGATGCCAGCGACTGTGGCCTTGGTGCAGTCCTGCTTCAGGAACACAGCGGTGTTCTTCGGCCAGTTGCCTTCACCAGCCGCATGCTGACAGCGGCCAAACACTACTATTACGCAATGGAAAAGGAGTGTCTTGCCATTATTTTTTGCCCTAAAAAATTTAACATGTATTTCAATGGCACATACTTTCAGATCCAGACCAATCAAGTGTTTTCCTGGCTGAATAATTTGCGGAATCCAGTCGGACGTCTCGCACAATGAGCTCCGACATTACAGCCATACCACTAAGCCACTACATACAAGAAGGAGTTTTGTTGCGGCAGATGTGCTCTCGTGTGCTCCTTTGCAGGTCTTTCCCACTCGGGACGAACATGCATTGGTGGGAATAACTGGCATTGTGGCCGACACATCAGTCAGAATGGGGGACGTTGGTGATCAGAGGACTTCGCAAGGCACAGTGGGAGGGGAAACTCCGTCTACGGGTGTGCGAGAAGCTTGCGGAACAAAGGGTAGGCTGCACCGAGAGCAATGGTAGGTACGACTCATACTTGCTGAGAGAGAATGGACTTCTTCTCAGCTACATTTTTCAAGCAGACGATGCCGCCCATGCAGGGGCGGCGCCAGAATGTTTTCTCTGGGGGTGCGCTGCATGAATACTGAATGGGGGGGGGGGGGGGTCTTGTTTTAGTTTTTATGTTTACCTTCATAACAGTTGTCGCAATAGGCGGAAATCTTTCTGCTGACGAGCAGAAATCTCGCCTAAAGTATACTTACGCAATTGAGGATGGCTTAGCGTTGAATATAGGCATCATCCAATCGAAATTTAGATCGAACGTTTTTATTGGATATCATTTAATCCATATTCTTTCCCTTGTGTACTTAAACTGCCATTCTTTTGTTTCTTCTGTAATTAATACCATAGAGTATAATAGGAACCTCAATATTTTTATGGCGTTTTGTTTGTCGCAGTGAATCTCAAAATCATTTGAAAAACATTGCAAACTCTAAACGAATGTGTGATTTAAAAAAATAATATATGTTATCTTGGACGCGCGCAAGTTCGTCAGCAGAAAAACCATGAGGAGGATCGCACTGCGTTTTAAAAACTTGTGCACACCAAGTGCCGACAATATAGCCCAGTACAGCGATAAATCTAAGGAGATCTGCCACTCTTGCAACATACATCCGATTTTTTTGCACCTGTCTGCAATGCGCGTGGCTCAAACTTGTTGCGATTGACTCGCCTGGTCCTCTCGACTTTATCTCTACGTAGGAAACCCACGAAGCTTGACATGACTTATGCGTGACTGAGGTTTCGTGCTTTCTAAAGCCAGATTCTTTGTCCAGAGCTTTTTTCCAGTTACTGTATCCACAGCTGACAAACTTTGATTTCTCATTCGCTTTGGTAAAGAACATTCTACAGGGACAGCAAAAAACGGAATCAACTTGGGTGCTGTATTGTAGCCAGGGAAATAACCTACACCAGTCAGACTGAAAGCTTCTAGTCTACTTTCTGTACTTTTTCGATGGGAAAGAGTCAGTCGGCTGCCGCGGCGACTCTGTCTTATACTTGAAAATGTCCAACTGACCTGAAAGATCGTCATATCCTTCCGATGCGGTGCAAGCGCACAGCAAAGTTCGTCTCGTCTCACGCACGAAGAAGAAAACTCGTCGCGTTCATTGTTCTGCTCCCCTTGTTCCGACGAAGGATGATGGACGTCGTTAGAAGCGGTCGGAAGGCCATCAGGAAGGCTGGACGGCTGGGGATGATCCTTCCGCTGCTGCTCGATCCTCGGGTCTTCTGAACTTGAAGAGGGCGGTTCGGAAGGATCGCCGTCCTTCTGCTTAACGCGCTTGTTGGAAGACGAAAAAAAAAAAAAAGATCGGCGATTGATTTTTTTTGCGACATTGTGTCTCCTTTGGAGTCTTGAAATCGGGCTCAGCTGCACATGTTCGGTTCAGCAGCAGAATTGTTGGGGCACTTTTTCGTCTCCGTCATCCTGGTAACATTTGCCACCGAGACTGAGAACGTAGTCAGAGCGAGAATGGCCCTTGAAAATGACCTGTTATGTTGAGCCCTGCCGGGCCAGTGCGGTCCAGGTGACAGTTTATGGCCCCGCCCCTGGGACTCCCTTTGTATCCTTCGAAATACTTTCCAATGATTCTACTGGGAAATCCCAACAGACAAATAGACAAACCGGCGTTGTTTCCTACGGCCTCGCATAGACTCCCGCTCACCTCTTTCCCCCTAGGGTGCCTTCATGTCCCGAACCTGAAGGCACTCTATTTCCCCTAGTTTTTGGCACTAGATGCCGCCGCAGGGCAAGCGGTGCATTCCGCGAGCACTATGGCCACCGTGTCGTCTCCGATAGGTAGCGCGGCAATGGCACGCACCCAAAAGAAGAACCTTCACGTTTCCTGGAACAGATTACATTCCCCAGGAAGTGAGCGGAACAATCGAGGGCCCACTTACACCGAGACGATCCAATTGAAGGAAGGAAATTACTCTGGACGGTGGGATGACACCTACAAGGTTGAACTCATGGATCTCGCAGCCGTGCTACTGAGTGTCGAAGCCAAGGCATTAGTAAAATCCCTCCAGACGAACAGCCGAACCGACATCGTCTACCAAGCGAGGTCCCTCTCACCTCTTTCCACCTTGCTTTCGGCTTTTCCTGTTTGAGCAGTCCTGCACATGGTGCCGCCGCCGGGCGGTGTAATCCGCGAGCAACATCAGCGCCGTGCCGCTGCTGAAGGTCGAGCGGCTATGGCACGCACCCAAAAGAGGGAGACGCGTCCGGATTTCGGGAATCCTTCACAAAAACCAGAAAGCTTATTCTCGAGGAAGGGGTCCAACAATGCAGGGCCCGCTTCCACCGAAAGAAGTCAATCAAAGTAAGAAAAGTACGCTGGACGGGAGTGGTATGTCTCTTCTAAAAATAGTGTCGTGCTTCTCTCTTCTTATATTTTATTTGCCTGCTTTGGCTTCCAAGGACGGATGACTAGCTTCAAAGAACGGATGCTCGGCGTCCGATGCTAAAGTGCCTGTAATGTGCGACATTAACTTGCCTCTCGGGAAACCATAACCTTTGCGGACTGACCCCCCCCCCCCCGAAAGCTTTTTTGGGGGGGCAGACAGAAATTTAAGGGGGGCGGCCGCCCACCCTTGCCCCCTGTAGAGCCGCCCCTGCGCCCATGGCTCGCCTTTCAAGATTGTGAAACTTCGAACGCCGTTCATCAGTCACTTCCATGATTCAGCCTCATCAGGTCACACCAGCAGCAGTATGACTTGCAATAAGTTATGCCATGTCGAGACTTGATCAGGAATCAGGCAGGATATACTGAAGTATGCCCACACTTGTCCAGGATGTCAGAAGTCAAAGCCACGCGAAGGTCACCTACCAAGATTTATGCAACCAATCGTAAGCCACTCTCCTTGGCAGATTGTTGCCTGCGACCCGTAATGGGATCGTTTCCTCATAATACGTACAGTAATCAATATCTTCCTGTCGTGACTGATCACTTCACGAAATTGGTTGAATTGTTCCCTTTACAGAAGCTTCTTTTGCAAAGAAATCTGGGATTGCCTTCTCGCCGTCCTTACCAGATTCGGCTTTCTTGCAGAGCTCATGGTGGATCATACTTCCAGAGCAAGGTTGTCTCGACATCTGTGCTGTGCTTGGCATACAGTACAAGCTCACTTCTCCGCAGTGTTTATAGTCTGTTGTGCCGACTAGCTGTTCGTTGGCAGATGCATCACATGCACAGCGACAGGGAACATAAAAGCAGCATAATATATTATTGGTTTCCCAGGGAAACGAACACAAGACGTGTACACTTGAGAGTATAGAGTATTGCTTCTTACATCTGATCAGTGTGGTCATTGCTTCAGTTACTGTGGTTAATTAAAGTGGTGTTTTTTTCTTACATTCAATCAATAGATATTGTTTCAGGTGCTTCTGGTACGCTGCCTATAGGCAGTGGATGCTGTGGTTGTGACTGCGACTGGGGCAGAGCAACAGGCGACCACTGCCCTTCTGCATGGTGAAAACAATTAGGGACCGATCGCCAGCGACACATTTTCCTGGTTCCTGTGCCCTGATCGCTGTGACTGAATAAAAGTGTTTTTGTTATACTCGGTATAGAACCATGTTTTTTCTCACCACAAAAGTAAACAATGCATCGTCCAATGGTCGGTCTTCACACAAATGTATTGTTAGCCGTTAGAGCCAAGTGACAACTTACTATTGTCGAATTCAAAGTTGTAATCGATTTGCATAACTTTTCCCAAGAACACTCGGGGTTTTTTGGCTGCCATCTTCGCGGCGCTTCTGTGCAAATATTTCCATACTCCGTTTCACCTTACAACTGACTGCAGCGGACGCTACAAGCTATTGGAGCCAATGGGCAATAAGTAAAATAGCAGCGCCCCTAGCGGTTCAGGTGCACTCTGGGAGCAGGAGACTGTCAATAAGTAGTTTCGGTTTCGCCGGGTTGTGAATCTGTCGTCTGCTATCGTCTCCACATTGCCATTGCTCACGTCGTCGTGGATTGCTCCACACTTGTGAACGATGCACTAAGTGCCCTTTTCTTCTCGTCGCTACAAATCTGACAAGAGCGAATAATGAAACAATTAATTTTTCTGGCACGGGTTTTGAGTGAGAACGTTCCAACGGCGAACTGAAGTGAACGCAGAGCGACATACGCTGAATGCCGTGCCAGCTCGCTGCGTGCATTTGTTTGCCACCTCGAAAACATCCACTGAGACTAGCACTCATTTTATAACACCCTTGCTTCGCCAATCGCTATTTGCAATTGGGCTAACACAATACATGACGAAGCTCACTGTACGAGAACGTTCAAGCGCAAACTTGCGCCCTTTGCTACGTTGCTGTGTGAAAATTGGCCGCGGAAACAAGGGTGTTATAGAAACAGAGTACTAGTCTCTGTGGCTGTTCTCAAGGTTGCAAACAAATGCACACGGAGAGCTGTGTGAGAAAAAATCCTAATTGTTTCGTTATTCGCTGCAACCGATATGTAGCAACGAGAAGAAAAGAGTACTTACTGCATTGTGCGCAAGTGTGGAGCATCCACAACAACATGAGCAATGGTGGTGCGGAGACAATAGCACAACAGATGCACAACCCAGTGAAACCGAAATTACTCGTTGACAGTCTCCTGCTCCCAAAGTGCACCTGAACCATTAGGGACACTGCTATTTTGCATATTGCCCATTCATAGCTGTTCGAGTTTCTCATGACCTCCAAGAGGAAGCACATTTTTTTAAGATGGTTTGTTTTGGGTGACTCGATGAATTTTGTGAATTGCAGATTATCTAGAAACAGCGAGACTAGATACTAGTAAGGGGCCAAACTTTTTGCCGAATCGAAAATTCGGTGCCGAATCTTAGGATTTAACAAAGCCGAATTTTCGCCGATCTTTTTTAAACATTCGGTAAAAATATTTTGTTGTCAAACCTAAAAGTTGATATTTTGTATTTCAGGCAAAAAAGGTTTAGGTTTCTTTTTTTTAAATGTATATTGACACAGTTATTACTAAATAAGGTAATATTCTGCAAGATAATTGTATAGGTGTCATTTTTGCAAGTTTACTGGCAATTTTACAGTGACTTTTTGCAGAAGTGGTGTGACACCGAGGTAGGGTAGTAGCGATCACAGCACTATATAGCTCCTAAGAGCAGAACAATGTAATCCTTTGAATCCGCATGTTTTACCGACAACATGGCCGACAGAGCAGCTCGGCGCGAGTCACGTGGTACTCGCGCTTCCAGGAGGTGCCCGATTTATGGGAGAACGCATGGAGATCGACGCAGCAATGTTGATTAAAAAATAAACACAGAGTTCACACTTTTCGAAACTAGTCTGTCGTGAGGTTCGTAAAGCCCTAAACACTTTATCAAAGTTTTCATAATTATGGATGCGTGTAAAAATTTTGAGAAGGCAATTTCTAAGGCAATGGCATTTGAAGCAGACAATTTTTTTACGCAGTGGAGATAAACTTTTTGGGTTGGCCGGAGCGGGTCACGTAAACGGTGCAACAATTTTTGTGCGCGTTTTCTGAACAGCGTGAGAGACCGTCAATGCATATAACTGCTTCTGAACGATCGTCCTCCACTGCGCCACGTTGTGTGCTGCATAATGCTGCTCTGGCAATTTTTTTTTAATTACGTTCTTATGTGGTTTGCAGCTTATCGCAAATTAGTTGTTATTCTTGAGGCAAAAGAATATTGAAGCGAACCACACTCACAAAGGCTGACAAACACACAGTTACTATGTCGTATACTCCACACCTTGCTGTAACCGCTGGTAGTACTACACTGCCCGATGGTAACCGCACGGCGTCCATTTGCAATCCATGGCTCCATCGCATCTCGCGCGTGCGCAGACATTTGCCAAATTTTTAACGAATTTTCGCTAAACTTTTTTTAACAGTTTGGCATATCTGAATCTGAAGTTCGGCAGATTCGGTCCATCACTACTAGATACAGACAGAGAGAAAGGCTGGCCAAAACACGAGTGCCGACAGATTATGTTGAATGTAAATCATAGTGAAGGGCTTTGTTCGCAGAGCCACATTGGCTGGGAAGGCTCGTACACTACGCTGTTTAGGAACAAGGCTTGCTCTTGCTCCTTCAATGCACATACGAGTTACCCAGTAAATGAATAACTGACATTCCTTTCAGTGGTTAAATTCAAACCTTTTTGCCAAGGCACAAAGGAGAATGGTGGGGACATATGCAAATGCTGAGTGTGCATGTCTTGTTACTCTTGGAGATGCCGTACGTAAATGCACTTCCAGCATGCTCCTTGGTGCTTGGCAAAAGTTCTACTGTCCGAACAAACCTGTGCATAATCATTCGGCTTTGGCTAAAACTATTTTCGTTTGTTTCCTCAAAGGTTAGC